>CM064533.1:40666871-40801470 GCA_032716605.1 Paralithodes platypus
GGTGGGAGGTGCTTGGTTCCACACACACACCGCTTTCATTACCAAGATCAGGTGGCGCGACTCATCGGGAGGCCGCTAAGCTTTCTTCTGTAAATGTAGTTTTGCTTTGGTAATGATTTTGTTACAATGTTGGATATTATGTTAGCCCCAATTATACAAAGTCCTACTTATCCAAGTTCATATTTAATTGATATACTCATCTCTCCCACGCATTAAAAATATGCCAACCCTTAGTACAATAACGCAGCAAATAAATTAAGCCAACCATCGTAATTATATCAATAATATAGCATTTTAATGACTGGGATTAGTAATTACCCAAGAAAAATATGTAATATGCTGTTATTATGTAATGTTGATGTATTTTGTGGTTGGCTGATTGGTATCAATTTGACAGCATATATTGTTCAAATATAATGTTTTGAGTGTACCCATTTCTTTCCTTGTCACAACGCATCAGTTCCACATAATCGGAAGTACCCACCGCTCTGAAATGACGGGAAAATGTGTTTGGCATGCATCAGGTTCTTAAATAATAATGGATTTGAATGATTATGAATCTAAAAACATTTGGTACATTATATATTTGTTTGTTGTCGTAAGAGGGTGTTTCTGGACCCCCTTCTTCCTCATGTTTAGCCCCATTACTTTCGAGATTTTTAAAACATTCTCCAATTACTTTTGTGATATCAAGACATTTTGTATCCACTCACGATGTCGATTTTCTCTCCTGGTGAGCGATATCCAAGCTTGTTAATTTAGGAGGAACCGGCCCTTGTGGGCGAGGGTATTTTTCTACCGAACAATGGCGCAACAATTTATCTGGAAGCGAGTCGTTGGTTGATAAAACTAAAAAAGTATTAAGTACTGTATTTATGTATAGTACAGCACTCCCCATGGTTCGGGGTGGGCCAACTCGAGACAGAGCCCCGAATCGAAACAGCATTTTAAAGTTCCATTTTTTAGGGTCCTGGGATCACTTTCGCGTTCCCCTCCCCGTCGGTCCTTCCTTTCTCTGTCTCGTCTAGTAGTGTGAATTTGACAAGGGGAGGAAGGATTCCTAGCTTCCTGCCCCCCAAAACATTAGTAAATACCCATAAATACAAAGATTCCGGGCCCAAAATTTAATACATTATGGCAAGTCTCTGGGAGTTCACATAAATATGTATTATGATAATTTTTACTTTTGTATTATTACAGTTAACTGTACTTTTAACATATGGTACTGAAATTTGAACAAATATCGTATTGATATAAGAATACATTAACTTACATAAGGTTAAATTACATAAACTGCAGTGTGATAACATAGGCAAAGTTCTTATATCCCGTTTGAGAGAAGTTTGGTCGAGTTTTACCATCATTAACGTAGGCCCATCATTTTTTTTTTTTTTTTTTTTTTTTTTCTATGTGGATTGGGGAGGGAGCAAAAAGGGCATAACTGCCTATAGCGAGAGTGCCTCCCCCATAGTTGAAAGAGTGACAGGGGGCCAAAATCAAGGGACGTTCGAGCCAAAATGCCTGGACCCCACACGGAGTTTGAAGCAATTTAAGTCATAGGAGAGAGGGAAAGCGACTGATTTCCTGGGAGAGAGTTTCCAGAGCTCAGCTGTTGAGTAGAAGAAAGTGTTGAGAGTAACGTTTCCACTCTTGGGTTGGAGAGTTGCACAGAGTAGGGGTGGGATTGAGTTGCAAGACGGGGTTACCACGTGCCCTACGTAAAGGAGGTGGTAATTCACTGGGGATGGCTCTGAGGACCACTGGATGTATTATAGTAGCGATAGAATAGCTGAGAGAGATGCCAACATTGCGGCGGAGAGAGAGAGATTGCAGAGAGTTGGTGAGGGTACGGGAGTTTAATGATACGAAAGGCCTTCCTTTCAACTTTGTCTAGGAAGAGCGGTGTTGAGAGGAACCTTCACCCACCCATGTGAACCATACGCAATACACAGGGGCGCACTTATGCCCCTGTACAGAGTCGAAGAAGCGTTGTGCAAGGGGAAAAGAACCCCCTAAAAGTCGGTTTGAGCACTACCCAGCTTCTGGGAGGCTGCCTTAGCAAGACTGGTAATATGGTCCTTCCAAATGAGAGCAGAAGAAAAAGAGACACCAAGAATATTGAGAGAAGATGAAGGGTTGATTTTATGCCTACTAAACAGTAAGGCAACATTCCTTTATTGCCGTATACTGCCGGGTTAATGGAGCTGACTTTAGTGAAGGGCATTACTCTTATGACTGGCAAGGTATCGCCTCTGTGTCACAATTCAATATTCATTTAGCTCTAGCAGTAGCCTGTGTTTTATGGCAACCCAATTGTACCTATTGTACGTACAGTATACCGGATATTCTCTGTACCGTATACCGAAATCCTACTCGAGATAGTTTCTGTCAGTAAATTTAAGTAGTTTTCTGCGTATGAATCTATTCGATTTAACTGTACATTCTAACAAACACAATTATTAATCTTAGAAATAGTAATAGGCTTTCTAAAGTTATTATTATCGGAATTTATAGAGATACAATATATTGTTTACACCATCGCCAATTTTTGATCATCATTAAATTCGCACAGAGGAAGTGGCTGCTCGGAGAAATCTATAGTCTACTGAATCATATCCTAAATCTTGACCTTGACCACTAACCTTTATATATATATATATATATAAATATATCTTGGTAAAGCCAGGTAATATAAATTTTCTTTAATACATACGAGGTTGAAAGAAATGGCAATTTCTTGTGTTGGAAATTTTATTATTCAAAGTTTTCCAGGTCTCTGATGGAGTTTTCGCTGGGTGGCCAGGAAGTAGCTGAAGGAGATGAGCAAAATTCAGGGTGGTACAGGGTTACAAATTAGCGGACATGAAGGAAAATACCAGGATATACGACGGCGTTTCACTGGACAACCAGCATTATCAAGTAAGGAAGGATTTTCAAAAAAAAATTTTGATATAAAAGGTAAACAGGAAGGGTATATATAGAGGGTGGAGGATCAGAGGAGGCGGATAACATGGGGGCCAAAAGTCTGCGATTGGTGGGAAGGCTAAACTAGGAGAGAGAAAGGGGGTAAACCGCTTCACGCAATGCGCACTGTCTGCTGGGATTGGTTTGTCGATAGGATGGGGTCGAAGCTGATTGGCTGCGTGTCGAGTGGGCGTGGGCCTAAGTTGTGTGGCGCCTGGCGAGAAGACGAAGCTGAAGCAGGTAGCGCGGCGGGCTGCGTCAAGCGCACCGTGGGGGCGAGGAGGGGTGTTAGGTCCTGTAGGGTAGTGCCTTTTGGCAGAAGGAAGGATCTGAAGGTCCAGAGTTTGGTTGTTGATGTTGGGATGTAAGGCTTGGATATATAAAGCTTCGAGTATAGGTAATCTCCTTGGGTCACTTTTTTTATCGAGTATGGTGGTGTGTTTCTCTAACTCGTTGCGTGTGAGGTGAGGGTGGTTAGGGGTGAGATAGTGGTCTTTGATGGCTCCAGCCTGAAGGTGAAGAGTTAACCGACGTGAAAGACGAGTCTGCGTCATACCAATATAGGAATGAGGTCCACAGTCCTCATAATTACAGGTATGTTGGTAATGACGTGATCGCGGTCATCGGGCTCTTTTATCTTGGTGGAGGCTGGTTTGTTGCGGAGAACGAGGTTGGAGGTCTTGGGGGATTTGTAATAAATTATTAATTTTATTTTGTTTTCCGGGTTGGTTGGGTGGACATGCTTGGAGATTATTTCTTTTAAGACGGCCTCGTCATTTTTGTGTTCAGAGGACATGTAATTGCGGTAGAAGATCTTAATTTCATTGGGGGGGTCAATGTTGGGAGGGCTTTGGGTGTACCATTTTTCAAGATGGTGGTTGATGGTGCTGGAGATGTCTGAGTTGGAGTATCCGTTATTTACTAAAACTTGGGATAGTCTTTCTAGTTCCTGGTGGGTGTCGGCCCAGGTAGAGCAGTTTGTGAGGGCTCTCCTAACATAGGCGGAGATGGAGGATAGAATATAACGGCAGGGGCATTCACTATCACCTTTGAGGCATTGTCCTGTGTTAGTAGGTTTAATGTAGACGGTGGTTTTGAACCCATGGTCGTTCAGAGCTACGAGGATGTCGAGGAAGGGGAGTTGTCCATTGTTAGATTTTTCAAAGGTGAAGTTAAGTCCGGAGGAGGTCATGAAGCGACGCTGGAGTTCCTGTAGTTCGTGGAGGTCCTTGATTTGCACGAAGATGTCATCCACGTATCTACAGTAGACAGCGGGTCGTTGGGCAGCTAGAAGCTCTTCCTCGATGGTTCCCATGAAAAAGTTCGCAAAAAGAACTCCTAGGGGGCTGCCCATCGCCACACCGTCTATCTGCTTGTACATGTTGCCCCGGGGGCAAAGGAAGGGGGCCTCCTTGGTACATAGCTCCAGTAGTGTTTTCAGGGCCTTCTCCGGGATGGCCAGTGTAGGTGTATCAGGGCAATGATAAATTCGACGTAGAATCATGTCAATGGTCCTATCCACTGGCACGTTGGTGAACAGGCTTTCTACGTCGAGAGAGGCGATAGTGTGGTTGTTGTTACGGGGGGCGTCTCGTAAAATTTCCAAGAAATCGTGGGCTGAGTTAAGGTTGAATTGGCTGGGCACGTAGGGGTGAGGAGGTTGTTCAGGGCCTTGGCGATCTGGTAGGTGGCAGTGGGGATCTGGGAGATGATGGGGCGGAGGGGGTTCCCAGGTTTGTGTGTTTTGATGGTTCCGTACGCATAACCAGGGGTGTATTCTCCGACGAGTTTTTTAAGGTGGATCCCTCCTTGTTTGGCGTTGATGGCGGTGATGGTGGTGTTGGCAATACGTTTGATTTCGTCGGTTGGGTTGCGGGTGATCTTTTTAAATTTAGTGTTGTCACTTAAGATGACGTCCATTTTCTAAGATATTCCTCCTTGTCATGGATCACGAGGCAGGAAGCTTTATCCGCACGACGGATGATGATGTTGGGGTTGTCTCTTAATAGTTTGGCAGCTTGGAAGAGTTGTTTGTTCAGTATTTTGCTATGGTGAGTTCCTCTGGTTTTGGCGGCTTCAGCGAGGAGAGTAGGTTGTAGGGCGGGAGTAGTGGTGACCTTGCCATCCTTCTTGAGTTGTAGGATGTCGTCCAGGAGGATTTCCGTTTCTAGGCGTTTCCGGTGGGGGCCAGGTTTGGAGCTGTAGTGGCAGTTGAGGCCTTTGTTGAGGAGGTCTTCTTGGTCCAGGGTCAGAATGGTGTTAGTAAGGTTTATATATCCTTTTGTTGGTTTGGGTAGTTTTAAGTTTCCGCCATAAAGACGGGCAACCTTTTTTATGGTTGTGTTTTCGGCTTGTCTTCTGTGTTGTTCAAGGAGTTGTTCGAGGGCTGTGTTGATTTCGGCTTTGAGGTGGTCTGGAGGGGTTTCGTCTTCCCAAATCCGTAGAAGAGCATCTCGTTCTTTACGGAGGTTGTTGGCGAGCTCACGTTTTTCAATTATTTGGTCCTTCACCAGTTCTTCACGAAACTGGAGGGTGCTGGTGCGATGTCTGGCATTCTCGTGAAGTTTTATGTTGGTAAAGCCAGGTAATAAATTTTCTTTAATACATACGAGGTTGAAAGAAATGGCAATTTCTGCGTTGGAAATTTTATTATTCAAAGTTTCCAGGTCTCTGATGAGTTTTCGCTGGGTGGCAGGAAGTAGATGAAAGAGATGAGCAAAATTCATGGTGGTACAGGGTTACATTAAAGTACATTAAAGTACATAAAGTACATATTACAAATCCTCCAAGACCTCCAACCTCGTTCTCCGCAACAAACCAGCCTCCACCAATATAAAGAGCCCGATGACCAACGATCACGTCATTTACCAACATACCTGTAATTATGAGGACTGTGGACCTCATTCCTATATTGGTATGACGCAGACTCGTCTTTCACGTCGGTTAACGCTTCACCTTCAGGCTGGAGCCATCAAAGACCACTATCTCACCCCTAACCACCCTCACCTCACACGCAACGAGTTAGAGAAACACACCACCATACTCGATAAAGAAAGTGACCCAAGGAGATTACCTATACTCGAAGCTTTATATATCCAAGCCTTACATCCCAACATCAACAACCAAACTCTGGACCTTCAGATCCTTCCTTCTGCCAAAAGGCACTACCCTACAGGACCTAACACCCCTCCTCGCCCCCCGGTGCCCTTGACGCAGCCCCCCGCGCTACCTCCTTCAGCTTCGTCTTCTGCAGGCGCCACACAACTTAGGCCACGCCCCTCGACACGCAGCCAATCAGCTTCGACCCCACCTATCGACCACCATCCCGCATCCAGTGCGCATGCGTGAAGCGGTTACCCCTTTCTCTCTCCTAGTTTAGCCTTCCACCAATCGCAGACTTTTGCCCCCTGTTTTCCGCCTCCTCTGATCCTCCACCCTCTATATATACCCTTCATGTTTACCTTTTATATCATTCCTTCCTTACTTGATAATGCTGGTTGTCCAGTGAAATGCGTCGTATATCCTGTATCTTCATGTACTTTAATGTAACCCTGTACCACCATGAATTTTGCTCATCTCCTTCATCTACTTCCTGCCACCCAGCGAAAACTCATCAGAGACCTGGAAACTTTGAATAATAAAATTTCCAACGCAGAAATTGCCATTTCTTTCAACCTCGTATGTATTAAAGAAAATATATATATATATATATATATATATATATATATATATATATATATATATATATATACATTTATTGAAGCAAAACTGGTATACGCCAAGAACATTATCATACTGTACCTTAAGATGTTCATATTGAGTTAACCCCTGAAAATCGGGAAACATCTGTCGATGCTCCTGAGGTAAGTTGCTGAGACAAAATCCTTTCGATTCTACCCTTTCGAGAGTGTGGTGTGGGTGGAACATTCCAATACATGCAGACAGTACTCGAAACATGGGTACACAGTGCTACTTTACAGAGCATGAAGCTGTGCAGAGATCAAGAACCCACAGAGACAGCTGAGCACACCTAACTTCTGGGAAGCTATTTCAGATAGTGTGGTAATATTATGATCTTTCTAAGGAAGGTCAGAAGAGAGACACCAAGATTATTGAGAGAAGATTAAAGGTTAACATGTGTGTTGTTGAAGAGTATGGAATATTCTTGATGAAGATTGTGACAGGTAGATAGATGGAGAAATTGAGTAATGGAAGTATTCAGAGAAAGCAGGTTATTTCGACCCAGACAGAGAATCAATCGCTATGAGGAATATCGATTGCTTTTAAGTTTGCTAAATAAAGTACAAACTTCCGAAAAACTGTCGAATTATTTCAACCCTATTAGTATAAGTATTTTCAAAATATATACTACAGATAGGATTAGGAAGTGAGCAATGGCCGTTCACTACCTCAGAAATGAAATCGTAAGAAATTATATTGGAGATAAAAACTCTTTCATCAATAATATATGTTCTGAACTTTCCAACTCTAGCTTTTCCCAAGCTTTCTGGCATCTAGCCTAAAACCTCACCAACAATTTTACTTCCTCCCCTTTTCCACTCTAGGCACCACTATGACGCCACATCTTGCTCTGATAAAGCTTAACTCTGTGTTCAAACTTTCCCTAAAAACTCCACCTTGTATGATTTCGGTACTGTTCCTCCCTCTTCACCCACCTCTCACTTACTTATGACTATATTATTTTATCTTAAAAGGATGTACTTTCTGTCCTCTCTGGGTTAAAAACTAAGAAGGCGTATTGATTGGATGGTGTTCCTCCTGTTGTACTAAAAACAGGTTCTTCCGTGCTGATCCCTGCTTAGGCAAACTCTTACTTCTCTGATTTTCCTCTAACATCTTTCCTTCTTGCTGGAAGTTTGCTCTCATTCAACCTGTCTCAAAGAAGGATGACTGCTGTCAACTCTCTTACTCTCAAAAAAAAAAATCTCATTTCTTGCATCTCTAAAGTTTTTTAAAGAATTCCGAATTCAAAATTTCTTGAGCATTTGTCTTCTCATTATCTACTCTCAGATCGCCAGTATGTTTTCCTTAAGGGCTGCTCTACTGGCGATCTTCTGTCTCATCTTACTAACTCTTGGTCCTATTCAGACTTTGGTGAGACCTTTTCTTTTGAACTAGACATATCGAAATCCTTCGATAAAGTCTGGCTAAAATGTATAATCTTCAAACTACCCTCCCTCGATTATTATTCCTTCATCTGCGCTTTGGTTTCTAATTTCCTCTCGAGTCCTTCTATAGCTGCGGTAGCGGATGGTCATCGCTCACTTCCTCAACCTATTAACTCTGGAGTTTCTCAGGGTTCTGTCATGCCTCCAGTTTTCTTTCTAATATTTATTAATAATCTTCTTAACTGTTCCTCCAGTCCTATCCATTCATATGCTGATGACATTTACCTTACACTATTCAACTAGGTTTTCAGAATAACCAAACATGCAATCACTCAAAATCTTATGTGATTAGGACAAAGCACACTAACTTATATTCTGATCTATTAACCATTCCCGATTGGGGCAGTGAAAATCTTGTTACTTTCAATGCTTCCAAAACCCAATGACTCCATTTTTGTTCTGGTCTTACTTGGAAATATCATATTACCACTCTTGCTAAAACTGCTTCTCAGAAGTTAGATTTGCATAACTGTCGCCATGCATTCTTTACCCCCAAACAGCTTATTGCTCTGTGTAGGGTCACAGTGCGCTCATATACCGAGTCTTGTTCACATGTTTTTTTTGTTTTTTTTTCTACGTGAGCGAGGGAGACAAAAGGCAAAGCTGCCTGTGGCGAGTGCCTCCCCCAGGGTTGAAAGAGTGACAGGTCCAAAACCAATTAGGGACGTTCGAGCCAAAATGCCTGAACACACGTAGTCTGAAGCAATTTAATGTATGGGGAGGCTCCACGCATACCCGCACTCCTCGAAAGGGTAGAGTCAAAAGCATTTCGTCTCATCAACACACCTCCTCTCACCAACTCCCTACAATTTTCTCTCTACTCTCTGCAATGTTGCATCTCTCTCACTCTCTTACCGCTAATACAATAATCAATGTTCTTCAGAGCTCTCTCAGTGTATACCCCCAACCTTACGGAGAGTTGGAGGCACCTGCCTTTCAACACACTCTCATCCTTATTCTGTCCAACTCTCAAACCCATGATTGAACAACATTCCCAGTCTTTCTCCTACCTAAAAAGCAAGATTTGGAACTTTCTCTCTCGATCTGTCTTTCCCTCATCCTATGATTTAAACTGCTCCAAGTTCCGTGTGTCCAGACATTATGAATCTATCATACTGTACCTTGAGTTTGGCTCTCTGTCACTCCTTCAACTTTCGGGGAGAGACTTGCTACAGGCAGCTTTGCCTTTTGTCTTCATTCACATACAAAAACACAAAAAAATGCCTTTTCTTAGCATAGCGGTGGAGGTACAGTCATGCGCCATAATAACTGCACGGGTACCCCTTTGAATCTGTATTGAACCCAATTAAAACAATCCAGTGTTCTTTTATTTCTCAGAAGCTTCGCAACTTGGCTTTAAGGATTCAAATGGGTGTTCAGGTATTATGGCTCATGACTGTACAACTAAACCTCTAATTTTCTGAGAATCGATCCTAGTGAGAAATATATTTAACAGGAAACCATTATGAGTTTTTCATAATTAGGAAGTCATTAAAGGATTATCATTAAAGGATTATCATTAAAGGATTATCATTAAAGGATTATCATTTGTCTAACCTCAATTTACCGAGGGGTGCAGTCACGATCCCTATTTTTTTTACCCCCTTGGCTCGAGATGAGTCCAATCCAGGAATAAAGAAGCATCATAATTATGCGTCAGGGCGAGCGGATACAGCTACTTTTATGGTGATATTTATGATGAGACGGTCACTCATCTGAATCACGCGTCGTGAGCGCAGCTTTGAAGCAGTACTGGATCCACTGCTACAATATAATACGTTTTTATTTCATTGTCAATGTTATATATGTATTTAGAAAACACCACAGAAAACATACAATGTTTTGTTACTATTGCAATAAGTATTGCAACTAATAATATTAGCGCAATATTCGAGGTATTAGTAGTATTGAGAATGCTGGTGGTTAATTACTACTTTGAAATTAGCTCAGTGTTTCGTGAGTATTGTGAACACCCAAAACAAACTATTTCTCACAGACAACAGGTGAAGAATGAACAATGTTGTGCTGGATGCTAGGGTATATAGGGGAATGGGGGGGAGGGGGCTCTGTCGGACCATTATGTAGTAAATTATGATACACAAGTGGGTGAGGAGAGCTGGAGGAAGGCAAGAGGAAGGTGGAGTGGCGAAGATCGGAGGGGATGTACGCAGCCACATACCTTACCCCCTGCGCATGCGCAAAAATATAAGCCTCCCTTGGCCCTGCCCCCGTTTCCTGCGTTTAAATATAGCCTTCAAACCGTTACTGCCAGATTGCTCTGTAGCTCAGTCAGTAGAGCTCTCGCCCGACACCGAATAAACCAGTGTTCGATCCCACTCGGATTCAGTGTATTTTTATATATTATATTTTGTTATTTATGTTAAGTTATAATATATTATATTAAGGTTAGGTTAGGTTAGGTTAAGTTAGGTTAGGTTAAGTTAGATTAATCTCATCTAATATAGTTGTACATTTTGGGCAGTGGGCGGGGCCACGCATGCCCAGTGGGTAAGGTATGTAGCGGCGTACAGACCCAACCCAAATGGTGGAGAGGTTGCAGGAGGTGATCAGGGAAGAGTTCAAGAGAGCAGTAGAGGGACTACTAGGTAGGTTTGACCTGGAGTGTATGGAGGAGGTGAGCAAAGTGTTTAAGGAAGAGATATGTGCAGCATGTGAGGAAGCATGTGGAGTAAGGAGAAGAGGGAGGGAGGTGAAGGGGACATCATGGTGGACTGAAGAGGTAAACATAGCTGTTGAAGACAAGAAGAAAGCGTAGAGAGAGTGGTTGGGTAGTAGAGGGAATGAAAATTTGGAGAGACAGAAAAGAGCGAGGTACTTGGAGAAAAAGAGAGTGGTGAAGAGAGTAGGGAAGGAAAGTAAGAGAAGAGCAGATAAGGAATTTGGAAGGAATCTAAGTGTAAAATGGAGGGAGTGTAAGAAACTGTTCTGGAAAGAGGTCAAGAAAATTAGGGAAGGTAGTAAGGGTGTGAAAGATAAGAATGGGCGAGTGATAGCCGAGAAGCAAGAGAGAGTCGAAAGATAGAGGTAGTACTTCAATGAATTGCTAAATGTAAGGAATGAAGCACCAGCAAACATAGTTGGATGGGGTATGGAAGATAGAAGAAGAGAAGTAGTGGAGGAGGAGGTGGGGATCAGGAGGTCAGAAGTGGGTGAAGCCATGAAAATAGTAAAGATGAGGAAAGCATCAGGAATAGATGGAGTGTGTGGGGAAATGCTGAGGTATGGTGGTGAGATAGTAATCGAATGGGTAAGGAACATATGTAAACTAGCATGGGAGAAGGGGAGTGCATTTGATGACTGAAAGACAGGCATAATAGTTCCCCTGTATAAAGGTAAAGGGGAAAGAAGAGTGTGTGGGAACCACCAGGGAATATGCCTTCTAAGCGTAGTAGGGAAGGTGTACAGTAGGGTAGTGATTGAGAGAGTCAGAGCGGGAACGGAGAAATGAACAGGTGACGAGCAGGGCGTGTTTAGGAAGGGAAGAGGATGTGTAGATCAGATTTTTGCCCTAATATGTGTTTGTTATGGAGAAATATCTTGAGATGGGACATATGTTGTATGCTGCCTTTATGGACTTAGAGAAGGCCCATGGCAGAGTGGATAGAACAGGTTTGTGGAAAGTACTGAGTACATACGGAGTAGACGGCAGCTGAAAGCAGTGAAGAGCATGTATGAGGGTGCAAAGGCGTCAGTATGTGTGGAGAATGAGCAGAGCGAGCTCTTTGATCTGAATGTTGGGTTAAAGCAAGGATGTGTGATATCCCCATGGCTGTTCAATATATATATATATGGATGGAGTCATGAAAGAAATACAAGGAAGAGCAGTGGATGTTGGTGTACCTTTGATAAGGGAAGGAAACAAGTGGAAGTTGACTGTATTGCTGTTTGCTGATGATACAGTTCTGATTAGCTATAGGGAATGGGAGTTGCAGGGTCTGGTAAATGTTTGGAACAGTGTGTCAAAAACGGAAGCTGAAGGTAAATGCGGGGAAGAATAAGGTTATGGTCTTTGAAAGGGGTGCAGCCACAGAGTACAAAGTACAAAGGAAATCAAGCAACAACAGATCTAGTGACCCTTCTAGGTTGCTTGTCCTCCAAAACACTGAGGATCAAGTGTCCAAACTGTGGGTTAGAGTGGGTAAGGGAACATTGGAAAGGGAATTACTGCCCTGGAACTAATGTCCGTGGCAGGATTAGGAAGTTAGTAGGGGACAGATGGGTTAGTAACTGAGGGGGGAATAAAATAAAGTTATTCATTTACAAACGCAGTCAGTCGCGGGTTTGATGCGAGATATTTGTCTAGGCGGAGTTTAAATGAATCAACGGTGATGCAGAGTGTGAGGTGAGGTTGAACGGTCAGGTTATGGAGAACGTCAGCTCATTTAAGTTGTTGGGCAATGTGTTGAGTAAAGATGGGAGAATGAATGAAGAAGTGTGGGATAGGGTGCAACAGGGTAAGAGGGTTGTAGGAACGCTGATAGCAGTAACAAGAAATAGGGTGGTCAACATGGAAGTAAAGAAGTCCTTGCATGACGGGGTTTCGTTAAAAAAACCTGGGTGTGTAAGTAAAATACTGTCTCCATATGGAGCAGGTACTTCATGTGACAAACCAGTGAGTAGAATAGAAATAATCAGTCAAGATAGTGCGGATATAGTGATGTGTAATAGTAGTATCGATAACACTACTCATGTAACTGATAGTAAAGATGAGAATACTGATAGAGTAGAATTTCCGTCTAGAGCTAGTAGTTCAACAGGAAATAATAAGTTAGCTAAACACAATAGAAAATTAGTTGCAAATAAAAGTAATAGGTTGAGGGTATATTATACAAATTGTAGGAGTTTATGTAACAAAATGAACGAACTTAGAGCACTCGTTAGCACAGAAAATATAGACATAATAGCGCTAACTGAAACGTGGATTAATACAGAATCTAGGCATTTTTTAGCAGAATTTGATATTCCAGGATATAGTTTGTTTAAATATGACCGAACAAGTAGGAGGGGCGGGGGTATAGCAGTGTTTGTCAGGAGTACATTAAAAAGCTGTATTAAATCAGGTATTAGACTAAATAATGATAATGAAAGTGTTTGGGTAGAGGTTAACGAAGGTAGTGAGACCATAGTTTATTGGAGTTATATATAGACCGCCTAATATGAGTAGAAATGGCGGAAAATCGTTATGGGAGGAAATTAAAATAGCATCAAGGTTTAGCAATGTGTGCATTATGGGGGATTTTAATTTTCCGAACATTGATTGGCAGCACCAAATAGGCGACTCCGATTCAGTAGAGTTTATTGAGGTAGTACAAGATAGTTTTTTATTTCAATTCATAGATACGCCGACTAGAGGTATTAATATTCTTGATTTAGTTTTCAGTAACAATGAACATATGATAAATAATGTAGAGATTGGTGACCACCTAGGAAATAGCGATCATAAATCTATTTATTTTAATATACAATGGACAGGGAATGCTAAAGAGAATACGACACTTATCCCAGATTTCAGAAAGGCGATTATGGTGGGCTAAGAAGAGACTTAAGGGTGGACCCTATTGTTAAGCGATTAAGTCAGGATATGCCAGAGTTAAACTTGCCACCTACATATAACCAGTTTATTGCTTCACTCCACAATGCTCAAAATAAATATATCCCTAAAAGAAGATTTAGATCGACGCAGAACCAACCAAAATGGATGACTAAAAAGCTAATAGATCTTATAGGAAAAAGAAAGGAATATATCGAAAAATAAAGAAAGGTGAAAATCATTTACATATATACTATCAGACTCTATCAAGACAGGTCAAAAAGGAAATCAGGAAAGCAAAAAGAAATTATGAAATAAGGATAGCCAGCGACTCAAAAAATAACCCTAAAGCTTTTTACCAACTATATAAATCTAAAGTTAGAGATGTAATAGGCCCCCTAAAAACTTCAATAGGAGAAATAACAGAAAATGATTTAGAAATGTGCAGTACATTAAATAGTCAGTTTCTTTCCGTTTTCACTAATGAAAATTTGGCACAGATTCCAGAAGTCAATATGGTATATAGTGATAGTATAGAAAATATGTTAAGTACAGTTAGTATAAGTAGAAATGATGTGCTTAAGGAAATTGACAGACTGAAACCTCAAAAATCGCCTGGTCCTGACGAGGTATATGCTAGAGTATTAAAAGAATGCAGAGATGAGTTAAGTAGTCCATTAGCATTTATATTTAACAAGTCATTAGAACAGGTTTAGTTCCAGAAGCTTGGAAGCTTGCAAATGTAGTTCCGATCTTCAAAAAAGGTGATAAATCGATAGCATCCAATTACCGTCCCATTAGTCTCACATCAATCATAGGAAAGTTGCTAGAGTCTATTATTGCTAGGAAAATTAGAAGCCACTTAGTAAAATTTAACTTAATAAATTCTTCTCAGCATGGATTCACTCAGGGACGTTCGTGCCTTACTAATTTGCTTAGCTTTTTCTCAGAGGTATATGAAGCAGTAGATAGTGACAAGTCATATGATATTATATAATTAGATTTCAGTAAAGCTTTCGACAGAGTCCCTCATGAGAGATTGATGAGAAAGGTTGAGGCACATGGAATAGGAGGGTCGTTGTTGGGATGGATTAGGTCATGGCTAATTGGTAGGAAACAGAGAGTCAGCATAAATGGTACCAAGTCAGAGTGGGGAGCAGTCAAAAGTGGTGTCCCCCAGGGATCGGTATTAGGTCCCCTGTTGTTTCTTATATACATAAATGACCTAGATTTAGGTATAACTAGTAGGATAAGTAAATTCGCAGACGATACTAAAATGGGGAGATCAATTGATTCAGATAGCGATATAGAGTGCCTCCAAAGGGATCTAGATACCTTACATGAATGGTCAGTAAATTGGCAGATGAAGTTTAACATTGACAAATGCAAGGTATTAAAGATAGGGAAGATGCAAACAAATTTTAAATATAAACTAGATAATTTAGAATTAGAAAATTCAGACTGCGAGAAAGATCTAGGTGTGTTTGTTAGCAATGATTTGAAGCCTAGAAAACAGTGTATAAGCGTTCGTAATAAGGCAAACAGGATTCTCGGGTTCATCTCTAGGAGTGTGAGTAACAGAACTGCTGATGTTATCTTAAAACTTTACTTGTCATTAGTGAGACCCCATATGGATTATGCTGTCCAATTTTGGTGTCCTTATTACAGAATGGACATAGATTCATTGGAGAGAATTCAGCGTAGAATGACAAAAATGATCCATAATATTAGAAATTTTCCGTATGAAGAAAGGTTGAAGAAATTAGGTTTACATTCGTTAGAGAGACGCAGAGTTAGAGGGATATGATAGAGGTGTTCAAGTGGGTTAGTGGGATTAACAAAGGGGACATGACAAATGTACTAAAGCTCAGTGATAGCGAAAGAACTCGTACCAATGGTTTCAAATTAGATAAATTTCGTTTCAGAAAAGATATAGGCAAATATTGGTTTGGTAACAGAGTTGTAGATGGGTGGAATAGGCTACCAAGTGATATAGTGGGATCAAGAACGATAGGGAGCTTTAAGAAAAAATTGGATAAGCATATGGACGAGAAGGGTTGGGTGTGAAGGGGGATCAGCCGGGTTGGGCCAATCAGCGCTCTGCAGACCCCGTAATCCTGCGTTAATCTCTAACCGGTTTGGTAAGATGATCCTCAGGGTATTAGAGTGTTGAGCCTATAATTGGGCTTTGTAATTGGGGTTGTGTGGGACAGGGATCTGCCTTGCTTAGGCCAATCGGCTTTCTGCAGACTCCCATTTTCTTATGTTCTTATGTTCTTATGACAGTGTGGTAATCCCGAAATTGACTTACGGGAGCAAAGCATGAATGTTGGTGAAGATACTCACACCAGAGGGGTGGAAATGAGTTACTTCAGAAGTGCGTGCGGAGTCACATGGAGGGATAGACAGACGAATGAGGAAGTACGAGAGAGGTGTAGTGTGGATGTAGATGTGCGGGAAAGTGTAAAAAGGAACACCTTGAGATGGTTCGGCCGTGTGGAACGTATGGGAAGCGAGAGAATGACTAAGGGAGTGTACCAGAGTGAGGTGGAAGGACAGAAAGGGAGAGTTAGACCGAATGAGAGGTGGAAGAATGGAGTTAAGAAGGAGGTAAAGAATATAGGGATCGTGACTGTACCTGTCCCCATCATCCCCCCCTCCCCTCATTCTCTCTCTCTCTCTCTCTCTCTCTCTCTCTCTCTCTCTCTCTCTCTCTCTCTCTCTCTCTCTCTCTCCCACACACACACACACGCAGCCAACCTTAACGAGTTCGGTTACCATTGGAATACAAAACCTGATTGAAAATTTTACTTATCACCCATTGGAACCGAGCCCCTTCTAGTGTATCAGCCAGTAAGTTTTGGCCGGGGCGTTCAGTTCTAAGCAGGGCTGCAATATTTTGGCCAAGTTATGTCAGGACCAGTCACCTTTTACGTTCATAAAGGCGCACTTTCTCCATTTCTGCCTTGAGCTTCTTAGGCCAAACATTTTGACATGACAACTTATACATAGGTGAATAGTTGAGTTAGGTGAAGGTGAGTTTATGTGAGCAATCTCGTTATATCATTAATTAATGTTTAACTTAAGCGTGTGACCGACCGCAAATAAATAAGTAGATATATGGGTTTGTTCTTGTCCAAGCAATGTTGTCACATAATCATAGTCGGGTGTGTCGTGGCCCTTCGGCGCAGTACAAGTGGCCCTGAATATAATCATAACAGTAAATGTTACAAGCTAGAGTGGAATAGAGTAAGAGAGAGAGAGAGAGATAGATATAGTGATTGAATTAGTAGTGACTATATACTACATTTAGGCAGTAATCAGTAGAGATGCAATACTACGCTTATGGTGGTCGGAGGTGAGATTTTCTGGAAACATTACATCGTTGCATAATACCTAGGCCTCGAAGCCTTATATGTTCTTAAATTAGCAGCCATAATATTAACTCACGGTATAACCAGCAGATTGGATATATATATATATATATATATATATATATATACGCACTCAATTAAGACATATCCCACGTAAGAGCATCTAGAGGTATTGCAGGTAGTAACCAACGGGCTGGAAACATACACGTGGCATATACAGTATATAGCCTTGCAAAATATCAACCTGTTTCATGTTTTTGTTTATTTACTTTGTTATATAATGCCAGGGCTTATCATGCTGCTGTCATTAAATAATCGTATAGTTTAAACCATTATGACTTGGATTTGGTGAAATAGGAACTACGGGACCATAGTAATTTAATGTATGAGAACTACGTTCTGCATGTAAGTAGGAATAATTTAAAAATACTTTTAGTTTTAGTTACTTATAGTGATAAATGGTATAATAATACATTATTTTGGATTTTGTTTAAAAAAAAGCATTGTCTGTTTTTGAAGCGGTTTATGTTAAAATTAAATATTTACTTCATATTGAGTTAACACTCCTCGAGCGGCTAGGTCGGTAACTTCTACTACCTGGCAAGCGGGTGGTTTTACCCTAAACGACCTTGTTTCCGTGCTCTTTTTCATGCATAAACAAGAGCCAGAGCGTAATACAATTAGGTATCCCTGAACGGGCGTAAATTTAGCTTTCCAATGACACCAGAACCACTTCTACGACCACGCGTTCTCTTGCAACGATCGTGCAAGACGAGTGCAAAATCCCTAAAATACGGTAATTTCCTTACATAATTCCCTGTGTAGCGAGGCAGTGAGTGTGGGTGTGTGTGGAGTAAACGTCAGTAGTCGCGCGGCGACCCATGCCGAGCGGTCATGAGCCGACCTACGCTCCTCCACCCGCTCGTCTCTCTCTCAAAGCCATTATTGCTTCAAAATTGCACACAGACTTAAGTCGGGCCCCGCCACATAGTCCTTGGTTCTCTAGACTGCCTTAAGTCAGTCCCTGCTAATAAGGGGTTAATATTGCCTTCTAAGGACTAATGTGCATTAACCCAAGAAAAGCTAAAATTCTCGTAATAGGTTTGGTGGGCAAAGGTGAAGGTCCTCATAAGATCCAAGGCCTAAGAAAAGCCTTTTAAAACACCCCAGTGGCACTCAAAACAAAGCAATATGTGATTAGGTGGGATAGTTCTCATCCATTACTTGCTACCATTCCTACATATGTGTCCCCCCCCCCTTCCCCTCCTTTCCCCCCCTCCTCAATTATAACCTATTTATTCCCCCTTTTATCGGGTAATTTATGGCGCAAATTTCCTTCCCGCGGTCTCTATTGCATGGGCGAGGCATCTAGAGATCCTTCAACAGAGAGACTTCTACTTAAAACCATCAGTGTCGCTTGAAAACTCGGGAGGAGACGATATATGCTGCCGCGGCTCTCCCCTCATGAATGGACCGGTCGGCAATAAACGTCTTTTTCACCCCCTGAATACTATTCCCACTTGTCTTATTGCTCTTTAAGGTTAATATCTTCATATTAAACTTAACATAGGCGCATATGAATAAGTAATAACGATATTTATGGTAAAATGAGGATTTTTGTCGGGAATGAACCAAAATACCTCCGCATGGCGGGATGTTTCAAGTACCATAGTCTAGCCTTTGCCGGGTTAATCTCCATCATCTACTGTAGTTAAAACAGAAGAAAGTGCTTCATAAGTATATTTTTAGCATAATAGGCAGTATCCGATGTACATCTACATGTGCATAATTATGTCTGTTGAAAAATTTACGCTTTTACGTTCAGGGTCAATTTAAAAATAATCAACATTAGCACCCAGTATATGTGTGGTGAAAAATTTATTCAATTTTTCGGGTGTTGCTTTTACCAGGCCACACAAATAGCAGTGGTCAATGTTTGATTCGGTTTAAAGTACAGGGAGTCGAGCAGCCCGACCGCCACCCCTTCATTTATTCAGTAGTGACTAATGGCACTTTTGCCGCGGTAATGTGGGGATATCATGCCGTGAAACTCTAGCCTACTCTCGTTCAACAACATCAGAATAGGAGTCTCTCTTGTTACTTTATTACTTTGCGAAAAAATATGTGTATATATAAAATAGTGAACACAATCGTTATATTTCAAGCTGACAGGTAATGAGGCTGAACATGCTCAATTATCTACCCTATCCTATCCTAAGTTGTTAACAGACATATTTTGTCTGCTACGAACACGCCTACGTACACTGAGGAGAAATAAGATGTAAGTCGGATAGTACCCCGAGGTCGTCACATTAACACGCAGCCTTCATGATCAAGAAAATATTTGACAGGTACTTCAACTGCAGGAAGTTGGATTAAAAAACTGTGGGTCTGAAATTGGTGACTAAGTGAAATTGGTGGCTTAGTGCACTCATCCATCATGACCGTTTGCACGAGTCTGCGTGTGATGCTAAACTGTGACTTACGCTTATTTCTTGTCAAGGTAGGTAAGCACATCTACTCTTCTCTTCTACTGAACGTCGGATAAGTACATATGACAAGTAATCAGTAAATTGTCCCACCAATCGACACATTGCATTACCTCTGTTAACTCTCAAAGCTTTTTGTTAACCCATGCATATCGGTAAGAAAACCTATAAGCAATCAATCATGGAAAAACTGTTGAAATATAATATGCCTGATTTCATTGTTTATGCAACAGGTAAGATATAAAATGTTAATTTTAGGGAAATGTTTTACTTAACCCTCCTGGCCCGGGCAGGCTCTCCTAATGACGGAGCTCGTATTCGGGCGATCTGGTCGAATATCAACAAAAGTAAACTAAGGCTAATCTCGCTTAACCCTTAATTAGCGGCGAGCAACATAAGTCGAGTTAAATAAAGCTGGACTATGTGGCGGCGCTCGACATAGGTCGAGTGGCAATTTCAGCACGTAATGTTGCTGAGAGAGAGAGACAAGTGGTGGCAGGAGAGTAGCGAGCGTATGACTGCTCCAGACCACCGCGGCGAACATACTGACACGAATCCCAGCTCCCTCCTCCCTCTCTCACTCGCTATATAAGGAATTGTATCAGGAAAGTGGCTAATTACATGCTTTTTGCACTCGCGTTGCACGGTTATTGCAAGAAAACTAGCCATCATTAAAGGATCGTTATGGTGTCATTCGAAAGCTCTGTTTATGCCCTTTCAGGGATAGATACTTGTTTTACGTTCTGGGTCTTATTTAGGCATGAAAATGATCACGTAAACAGCCCTATTTTGGCTAAAAACACCCCGCTGGGCGGTACATATAAATAAACCGCATAGGCCGCTCTTAAGGTGTTAATATATGACCTACATTAATCAAACATATATAGAAATGAGCGCCTTACCTTCCTGCATAGAATGGCGTTGAGTAGAGCTCTCTAGCTCAACTGGTTCCTGAGTGATGGTGATGGAAGTGGAGGTAACTTTTGCCGCGTATTTACCTCGGTGTGTCCGAACACTCAACCGCGGCCCCGGCTACGACGCCCAGTTGCACTCGTCGCTCCACCCGCAATTATGCCAGGAAGCGATTTGATAGTGTTTTATTGGTTATTCTGTCATTTATTATAGTTATTATGTTATTTTCACTCAATAAAGTTATTTATATGAACTTATTTGTGTCTCTGTCACTTATTACTTCGTTTTATTATTATTATTATGATTATTAGTGTCACTTTCACTGGACTTTGATAATTGGTAGTGTCATTTCCTCTTTTATGTATTGTTAGGTAAGCTAATAATATATATAGTGTCACTGTCACTTATTCATATTGTTATGAAGGCACTTATTATTACTTGTGTGTGTCTCTTTCACTTATACTTAGTTTTATTATTATTATACTGTCACTTTGACTGGCCTAGGCTTATTGAGTGTCATTTTCACTTATTTATTGTTAGAAATATATATTTTAGTGTCACTTTCACTTGTTCATATTGTTATTGAAGGCACTTATTATTACTTATGTGTCCTTTTCACTTATACTTAGTTATATTATTATTCTTAGCCTACATTTGAGTGTCACTTTCACTGTTGTCACTTTCACTTCAAAAGTTTGTTAGAGTGTGGAAGTCGTTGAAGCAGGTGCCAGCACACAGTTCAACTTGACACTCGAGGCATTCCCAAGTGGTTTTTGTGGGTTTGCGGGGTCTGCAAGTTGTGTGGCTGCACACATGGCACCTTTTCTGACTCCTAACATTACTACCTGGTGCTTTGAAAGGAAGGGCGCTGAGCTGGTGCTTCCTGAAGAATTCAGCACACCCCGTTCTGTCAAGGTGGCCTGGTCCTTGTATTGGCCTGTCTGGTGTACCCGCATGTTTAGCCAGGAGCTCCAGTACCACCTGCTTGTGGAACTTCCGCAGGGACTTGTACTTCTTGGCTCCTGGAGTCCTCAGACGGTAGATGTTGTAGGCATTGAGGATCGACATATCTACCGTATGCAGGATAAACTTCTTGTACCACCTGCAAGATGTTCGCAGGCAGTCGATGAAGCCCATCTGCATGTCGGACTTGTCAACGAGGCGCATGTTGAGGTTATAATCCAGGACAGCAGCTGGTTTTTGGACGGGGTTCTTGGTTGTTCGGTCCACCTTCCCTGTGGCGACCATTTGGGCCTTGTGGCATGTGGTGAGGAGGTTGACCTTGCGCTGGTCATGCCAGTGGATGGAGAGGATGGGGCCACTCTTCTTGTGGAAGATGTCAGCCTTCTTCGTCTTGGTTGGGTAGCCTGGCATGCCCTTCCTTTTGCCCTTGACTGTGCCGACAGTTCCGGTCTTGCGGTCATGGAGGTACTTGGTCAGGAGAGGCGACTTGTAATAATTATCTGTGTAGAGGATGTGGTTATTATTGAAGTGCCTCTCCATCATCTTCTTCACTACAGCGCCACCAAAACCAATGAGAGGGTCAGTCACAACTTCTCCAGCCTTGCTGCTGTAGACTATAAAGTCCAGCACATACCCCGTCAAGCAGTCGCAGAGGACGAAGAACTTGATGCCGAAGCGGTGTCTCTTGGACGGGATATTCTGTCGGAAGTGCAGCCTACCACGGAACAGGACCAGAGACTCGTCGAGGCACATCTTCTGGAAAGGAATCAGGTATGTGGTGAACAGATGACGTATCATGTCATATAGCTTCCTGATCTTCCATAATGAGTCGGGAAGGTGGACTGCCATGTTGTTTGTCAGGTGGAGATAGGAGAGGATGTCGAAGTACCTGTCCCTGGACATGTATTTGCCAAATGATGGAGTCGTTATGATGTCGCCAGTGATCCAGTAGTCAGCCAGAACGTGCTTCTTTATATGAGTCATCAGCATTGTGAGTGCCAAGAACACATAATTCTGCCACAGTGAGAGCTCTCCATGCCACCATCTTGGCACTGGTCTTCCTCCCAAGAAAGTTGGCACAGATAGCATGGTGGTGATTTGTCTCTTTGACGAGGTATTCCATGGCTTCATTGTCATAGAAGCCACAGAAAAGTTCACTGGGGTAGCATCTGGGCCACAGGGATATGCTGGTGACACCCCAGAACCCATCTGTACCTCGTCAAAGGCAGGACAATCTGGCTCAAAATCAGCTCCATCTGTCCACACAAACAGGTCTGATGCTGATGCTCGAGGTCGTGCTGCAGAAGGCACACGCCCTGGATGCCCTGGCACACGCCCTTGGCCAGGCGGACGCCCAGTCGGACGCCCTGCACGCCCACGCCCAGGCCCAGGCCCAGGGGCAGCGGCGTCGGCAGGCTGACCACGTCCACGACCTCGCCCTCTCCCTCGATTTGTCGGCACATCCTCTTCCTCTTCCTGTTCCTGTTCCTGTTCCTCTTCCTCCTCAGGCGACGTCAGGTCATCTGGGGCAATGTTGGGGTCGTCAGCATCCTCCTCAGGAGACAATTCTGGTGAAGAAGTGACCGGGCGTCGGCGGTGTGGGGCGCGGGAGGCTGCGGGAGCTTCAAGAATGGGAGCCGAGGCCTCGGGAGTTGGGCTCCTTTTGCGGCGAGCCGAGGGCTTTTCAGCAGGAAATAATGCTCTGCGGTGTGTTGAGGCCTGTGGCACATCACCAATACCACTTGAAGAGGCCCTTTGGTCACCCTGAACGAGAGATGAAGGCGAGGGCTGTGGGTGACCCACGCGGCCTCCCGTGTCAAGGCGTCGGGACAATGGAATGCGGGTGGTTGCTAGGCCAGGGTCGGCGTCATTATCGCTATCTTCAGCTTCCCTATGCTTTTCTGCGGCTGCCCTGCGTGCTTTTTTAGCTGCACTTTTGATCAATGATTGTTTGTAGAAATATGTGCCCACTTTCAAGGGCGTACGGGCAGGCAAAGGGGAAGGTCCTGGGGTAGGGCTAGGGCTAGGCCTAGGCTGACCTAGCAAAGATGGCGAGGGGGTAGGCCTAGGTTCTAGCACACTGTGAAGCTCAATGGCACCTTCCTGAAACACTTCCACATCAGGATCATCACTACTGTCTCCCCCCTCAAATAAATCGACATTATCGTCGTCTCCAAAGCCCACGAAATCGTCTTCACTTTCACTTATAAATTGTACCTTGTCCACCAAGCTTTCGCCACTGCTCTCTTCATCACTTTCAAAAAGTTGTCGCTGTATAGCGCTATCACTCAACAAACGCTTAACTTTCTTTTGTTGAGCTCTCTTCTCGGTTGGAACAGGCGTTGAAGTTTCGAGTGGGGTAGCACTGGGGCCCGCGGGAGGTTGCAACGAATCGGACACGTCGGAAAACATTTTTTCAGTATTACTCGCTATGGCGGCCACGTACGAACTGATAACACTAGTAGTTGAGGCTTGGTGGCGCTGCGGTCGCTCCTACCATGCAAAAATTGGCCGCGCAAATTTTGAAGCACGCTTTCAAGCACAAAGATTTTAAAATGACACCCGGGTTCCGGCCCTTTTGTTTTGGTGTCATTTTAAAATGACACCCGGGCTGGAAGGGTTAAGGAGGTGTGTCTTTACGACCCCCTTCTCCCTCAAGCTTTGCCCAATTTGCTTTGACATTTTAAGACAATCGCCTTAGTATTTTGGGGATTCTAAGAGTTTTTGCCCCATTTCTTTGAAAATATTAAGATTTTACATGCCATTTAAGTGTCAGTTTTTTTCCTGGCGAGAACCTGTAATTTTGGAGGAAGTGGCCTTTGGCTGGGACATTATTTTATTGAAAACTGTACAGATTTACCAATTTTTTTTTTTTTTTGAAGCATGACAGAGGTCTATGGGGAAAACTAAAAAAAAAACTCTTTAAGATGGATGTGTGGATGGTATATGACACTTCCTTCCTTCCTTTATATACAAAAATGTACATTTCTGAACTGACTTTCAATGCTTCCAAAACCCAATTTCTCCACATATCTACCCGTCACAATCTTCCTCATGACGATCCCATACTCTTCAATAATACACAAATCAACTCTTCATCATCTCTTATAATTCTTAGTGTTTATTTTTCTTCTGACCTCTCTTGGAAAGATCATATTACCACACTTGCAAAAACAGCTTCCCAGAAGTTAGGTGTGCTCAATCGTCTCTGTGGGGTCTGCACCTCCGCACAGCTTCTTACTCTGTACACTTGCACAGTACGCCCATTTATCGAGAATTGTCCACATGTGTAGAGAGGTTCCACCCATACCTCACTTCTCTAAAGGGTAAAGTTAAAACAAAATTGTGTCTTCAATGACCTCCTCTCACTAATTCCCTACAATCTCTCCCCACACACCGCAATGTTACATATCTCTCTCCTCTACCGCTATTACAATAATAAATGTCTTTAAAAAAAAAAAAAAAAAATCAATGAACACCTCCCTTACACTTCCTCAATCTGTCGTTCCCTCACCCTATGACTTAAAATTCGTCAAACACCGTGTGTCACTGTACAGATATTTTGACTTTAATGTACCTGGAATTTGGCTCTCTTTCACTCGTTAATTTTTTTTTATTTTTTTTTTGGGGAGGGGGGACAATTGATATAGGCAATTTTGCCTTTTGTCTCCTGCAAACACAAAACAAAATCAAATATATAAACACATTGGTGAACAATTAAATACTAAACTGCATCTACAAATGTTAGTATACAATTTGCCATTCTGGATAGTTGGAAATCCTTTTCAGTTGGCATTACAAAATCAAACGTTAAATGTTTCTAAGTGAAAGTAGACAGAACAGTATTAGAGCACGAATGTCAAGAATGTAGTATAGTGAGTTGTATGTAATTATTTGTGATTACCCCCAAAAAGAAACATATACAAATGACGATACAACATTTGATTCACTGACTGATTGGGGGAACACATACATATAATAGACAACATTACTGGATGCAAAAGTAAAACGGATTAAATATTGTAAAAGAAAAGTAAATGCAACACAAAGGTAAAATACAAAAAAATACAAAATAAAATAGAGTAAGATTGGTTGCGACCGAATCAAGATCGAATTAAAATAAAATATTAACGTTAAAAAAAAAATCTTAGTCATTTTCCGTTCTTCCATAGAAACTCGAAAATGATCAAGGACATTCCAATATTCTGAAATTCTCGACTTTCCTACTTTTATGATACTTCCATTTTCGCTGAACTTTCTTACTTTTTCCACGGTGGCCACTTCTTTACCCTGCTTGTAATATGATCCAGAACCAACCTTTATACCTCTGTCCTTTTCCAATATCTGGTCAGTATGTTATCTCTCTCTCTCTCTCTCTCTCTCTCTCTCTCTCTCTCCGGTTTCCAGGATCCTATCACCACCGCTGACCTCACGACCTAACTTGGCCTGCACCATATTTTGGCTCGGAAAGTTTTTCCTTTCTATATCTATCTATATATCTATCTATCTATCGATATATTTCTCTCTCTCTCTCTCTCTCTCTCTCTCTCTATATATATATATATATATATATATATATATATATATATATATATATATATATATATATATATATATATATATATATATATATATATGAATACAGTATATACTGTATATTAGTTACTAAGATGGCAATACCTGAATAAGAAATACATTATAATTATGATGTACAGATGTCTTGACCGTCGTTCAAAAGCCGTGCATTACCTTCTCATTACCATGAATATTTATCCAATCAATATATTGACATGTCAGTAAGAAAATAAAATGAATAACAAGAAAATAATAAGGTCAAATGTAATGATTGCTATTAATTCAGTCAACTGTATATGTCAAATATGTTTTTCTTAAGTGAAATATTCGTTTTCACTCTCTGATGTTAATTCCATCATGTGTTTATGTTGCAGGTATTGGTGAGCATTGTCAGTACCTGTGTGTTTTATGTCATGATGTGTTTACAGCATGCCATTTTTTGTCTAAGAGTATGCAGGAGACAAAAGGCAAAATTGCCTGTAACAAGTGTGTCCTTCAAAGTTGAAAGAGTGACAGTCGCTATTTTAAAAGTTGTTTTTTTCTTCTTTTGATACCTTTCTTTGGTGTATTAGCAAGAAGTGTGATGTGTATGTTTAGTGTAGTGAAATAAGTAGGAGGAGGAGGTTTTGGATACCTCTCTATGTTGGTGAATCACACAGAGAGAAACAGTGAGGGAAGCCAGGAAAATTAAGCAGGAGTTCCAGCAACTGCTTATTACATAACTATGAGGCCTCCCCTGGGTATTGACCTGCTCGATTAGTGTCTACATTCTCCCCAATATGAATATGATTATATATGAAATAATATGAAAATATTAACATATGATTGCATAACCTATAACTCGTTTTCATCTTTTTATGAGTTCCATAATTATACAGTATGCTTTTACTTGTACACATTTTTCTTTCCGTGAGTTCATACCAGTTCTTAAGTAATTTGTGAAAGGATTATATTTAAGTTATGTTACCCTTGCCTCTTGCAGATATGTTAACCCCTTCTGTACAGGCGAGGTTTTTTCAATTTTGTTTTCTATCTGTATTTAGAGGATTTTTTGCAGTTAACCCGTACAGCCCCAGCGACGCGCTGACGCGTCGGCGATGTATGTAACGCACAGTCCCAGAGACGCGCCTGACGCGTCACCCTAATTGCGCCGACCGTAACCTCAGGTGTAGCCACTCAAGAGGGCTCAGATTTGTATGGGAACTGTGTACGTATCCCACGCAACCGTGCTGATGGTTGAAAACTCTCAAAGTCCATGTGCGTGCGCGTGAGCGTGCAATAACCTGTTTTTTTGGGGTAATTGCCTTCAATTTTTTACTCTTGTAAAATACGTTTTCGGGGGCTCTGTAGGACCATTTTTTAAGCTTTTTGAGCGATTTTTCGTGGTTTTTCCTTCATTCCTAACCCATTCGCTATTGTTTCTGGAATAAAACCATTTTTTGAAAACCGGCCGGGTTCTGGTGAACAAACACAAAACAAGCCGGGGCTCCACGGGAAGGATCTGTGGTAGTTAAAAGGGTTGAGTGAGATACTTCCACGCCTACAATTACTAGAGGCCCTTCAGAAAATGAACACACTCGTCTAATAGTAGCTTGATCAAAGTTAAAGAGACGTTGCCGGTTAAGGAGATTAGCTACACACAGCCAAGTAAGGATCAGTAGAACTATTATCGCTTGCTTTGCTTTGTACTCTTTGTATACTTTCTTCTGAAAAGAATATAAAGAAAAATCTGATCAAATGAATGCATGCGTGTGTTTGGGTGGGTGTGTGTGAGTGTGGGTGTGTGTGTAACTGAGTGTGTGTGTGTGTGTGTGTGTCTGTAGACAATCATTTTTGGTTTAAAGGTACACTCGTCCTTTGAGTTGTGGGTTTGTGTGTTAATGGGGGATGGGCGAATTTATTTGCTTGTTCTTTTACCTTTTTATTATTTGTTGTATTAGTGTGTTCCCTAGACCTCAATCAAGCACTAAATTTTTTGTTTTTTGTTTTTAGATAAATGTGTAAATTGTTCGATAGCAATATGCCCCGACCGGAGGACGGTTACCAATCTATTCCAGGCTTGCTATCACTCGCCAAGAAAAAAAGTCGACACCTAAGATGTACGAAACTTCTTAATATTGACAAAGAAATGGGGTGAATGGTCTTAAAATCGCTAAACTGATGGATCGAACGTCTTACAATCTGAACACTAATGGGGTGAAACACGAGGGAGAAGGGGTGCCAGAAAAAACCCCACCATCCCCCCCTTAAAGTTGACCGAGGTATATGTGGACATTTATAATTCCAGACAAACAGTGTTTAAAGTGAGATTACTTAGATAGGTTAATTAAGCTAGATATTTTAGATCAGGTTAGGATACATTTGGATTATACATTTTAACTTAATTTATTAAGGGGAGATGGGCTGGATTTTCTGGTCCCCCTTCTTCCTCATGTTTAGCCCAATTATTTTTTAGATTTCAAGACGTTTGCCCCATTAATTTGTCGACTTTAAGACCTTTCGCCCCATTTTTTTGTCAATATTAAGACCTTTCATGACTTCTAGGTGTAATTGTGAAGGAACCGGCCTTCCGCCGTGACAATTTTCTACTGACAAATTTACAAAATCATCTCGAAGGGGGATATAATGGATGTATTTTTAAGTTTGATGGAGGTCTAGAGAGGAAACTACAAAATAAATGAATATATACATAAATAAACCCAACTAATAACCACTGTCCGCATAACTACTTGCAATAACCACTGTCCGCATAACTACTTGCAATAACCACTGTCCGCATAACTACTTGCAATAACCACTGTCCGCATAACTACTTGCAATAACCACTGTCCGCATAACTACTTGCAATGATTGGACATAATAACCACTGTCCGCATAACTACTTGCAATAACCACTGTCCGCATAACTACTTGCAATGATTGGACATAATAACCACTGTCCGCATAACTACTTGCAATAACCACTGTCCGCATAACTACTTGCAATAACCACTGTCCGCATAACTACTTGCAATAACCACTGTCCGCATAACTACTTGCAATGATTGGACATAATAACCACTGTCCGCATAACTACTTGCAATGATTGGACATAACTACTTGCAATGATTGGACATAACTACTTGCAATGATTGGACATAATAACCACTGTCCGCATAACTACTTGCAATGATTGGACATAACTACTTGCAATGATTGGACATAACTACTTGCAATGATTGGACATAACTACGTGCAATGATTGGACATAACTACTTGCAATGATTGGACATAACTACTTGCAATGATTGGACATAACTACTTGCAATGATTGGACATAACTACTTGCAATGATTGGACATAACTACTTGCAATGATTGGATATAACTACTTGCAATGATTGGACATAATATCTTTGCTTGTACCAGTATGCACTCCGTCGCATTGGTGTGTGTTTGGGCCATTTCGATACACGTACGTATAAAAGTGCATGTGTTCACTTGTCCCGAGGTTCACAATTAGTGTATGTGGTCATGAACTCTTCCCCCCTCTTAATACAAGGAAGATGGGTCGTTTTCTGGCCACCCTTCTTCCTAATGTTTAGCCCCATTCGTTTCCAGATTCTAAGATGTTTGCCCAATTAGTTTGTCGATGTTAAGAACTTTCACCTCATTTCTTCGTCAATATTAAAACATTTCGTGCAATTTAGGTGTCGATATTTAACCCGGCGAACGATAGTGAGCCTGTAATTGTGGAAGAACCGACCTTCGGCCGGGACATTTTTCCATCGAAAAATTTGCAAATTAATCTAGAATGGGGATACAATGGATGTATTTTAAAGTTTGATATAGGTCTAGGGAGGAAA
Source organism: Paralithodes platypus (assembly GCA_032716605.1). Taxonomy (NCBI): domain Eukaryota; kingdom Metazoa; phylum Arthropoda; class Malacostraca; order Decapoda; family Lithodidae; genus Paralithodes; species Paralithodes platypus. The sequence continues at coordinate 40,696,733 of CM064533.1, forward strand.
CTAAAAGAAAAATAATATATACATGAAATAATCAACCAAAACATAAACCCTTCCCCCTTAAGAGCGGCATTATGCAAATAACCTCCAGAATATACTGTAGAATACAACGGAACAAGGTCAAAGGTTGAGACCCAGTTTATTTCAACTTCATTATTTTCCTTTGGTGATTAATTAAGATATATCTAAGTATAATTTGGTGATTAATTAAGATATATCTAAGTATAATTTCAATATTCCCCTAACTGTTGGTAAGAAAGGCATACTCTCGATCTGGAGCTATAGTCTACTTCTTGATATGTATTTTTTTTTTCTTTGTATCCAGTAAATATTAACACAACATTAAACAAGAATGATACATATACACTTTAACGTCAAAAGTATGTTTAAGTGTTGATGTTGGGAAATTGTACATAGATATGAGATCGAACAAATAATATAGTTAATATTGAATATGGACCGAGCTAGTTTACCGTGGCTGCACACATTGATAGATTAGAACGTAGCACATATTATTCAATAATACACTTTACATTTATATATCGATAGGCCAATATGTTTTGCTTTCCAGAAGGGTGTTAATAGTGATTAATGTGTATCCAAAACATTTGTTCTCATCTATTCTTATATCAATAGTTCCATTCATTGTATTTATGTGCCCACTCTCTGAGAGACATTCAAAATATATCTAACCCAGATTCAATCACAAACAGAGTCCACGTCCAACCTCACCCAGCCCACCGTCATCAGAAATCCATTAAGGAGTGATGGTTGGTTTATCTGGCGCCCCTTCTTCCTCATGTTTAACCCCTTTAGTTTTCAGATTCTAAGATGTTCGAACGCCAATTAGTTTGGCGATTTTAACAACTTTCACCTTATTTATTTTTCAACAATAAGACCTTTTGTACAATTGAGGTGTGTTTTTTTCCTGGCGAGCGATACCGAGCCTGTAATAGTGTGTTAACCGGTCTCCGGCCTGGAAATTTTTCCATAAACAATTTACGAATTTATCTTGAAGCCCGGGGGCTATTGGGGTGTTTTTTGGTTATGCTTGATGGAGGGTTAGGGAGGAACAAACAAATAATGAAAACAATATGTAAACATAAGAAGTAAATACATATATACATAAGTAATAAGTAAATATATAAATGGATAACATATCTCACTGCAGACTATACTGGGACAATTCTTTCGTACCTTGACTTTGACATATATACTGTATAGTACCTAGCACCAATACTGACTTCCACAGAGAATACATTGCCATACAATACATCGATTCTAATGGAAGTTAGTGTTCAACTCCTTCAGAATATGAAGTCGTCATTCTGCTTTAATTCTGCCTAAGTAGTTATCTGTGTAAGTATGTGAATCAACATAAATAAAATATCTCAATGAACTATTTGACACCCACAGGTCCTTTCAAATTTCTATCAAATCGACTAACACTGTCTCAAATTGTCTATTGAAAGCGTAATTAACAGATCTTAAACCTTACAGTACCGGTGACGTTTTTGTGCTTTAATTTCAGCTACATTAAGACGATTTTATGAAGCTTAGGAAATAAATATGGTAGCTAAAAGGATTAATTGAGATAACCAAGAGATGTTATGGGTATATGACATGCTTAAGCTAAATATAATCGTCAAAAGGTGTCAGGGTATAATGGAAAGGACGTCACCGGTAATGAACGGGTTAAAATGAAGAAGGTTGTCTCGTCTCTGTTTACTGGAGGTTCTCTAGTTTGACCTTTCCACACAACCAAAAATGTTCTGGCCACGGATACGATATTCTTTTCCCTCCATCTTGCCTCTCTCCTGGGTCTCTCTCTTCCCTCACCTCCTCTCCTCATTATGCTGCTTCCCCTCGGATCCTATCACCAACTCATTCTCTCTCTCTCACTCTCACTCGATTTCATATGTATACACACACATATATATATATATATACTGCATATATTATATATATATATATATATATTATATATATATATATATATATATATATATATATATATATATATATATATATATACCGTTATATATACAGTATATATATATATATATATATATATATATATATTATATATATATACAAGTATATATATTTTTTTCTATGTAATTGAGGGAGGCAAAAGGAAGAACTGCCTATAGCGAGTGCATCCCCCATAGTTGAAAGAGTGACAGGACCAAAATCAAGGGACGTTCGAGCCAAAATGCATGGACACACGGAGTTTGAGGCAATTTAAGTCATAGGAAGAGGGAAAGACTGATTCTGGGAGAGAGTTCCAGAGCTCAGCTGTTGAGTAGAAGAAAGTTTGAGAGTAACGTTTCACTCTCGGGTTGGAGAGTTGCACAGAGTAGGGGTGGGATTGAGTTGCAAGACCGGTACCACGTGCCCTACGTAAAGGAGGTGGTGTACACTGGGAAAGCTCTGAGGAACACTGATTATTATAGTAGCGATTGAATAGCGAGAGAGATGCAACATTGCGGCGGAGAGAGAGAGATTGCAGAGAGTTGGTGAGTGGACGGGAGTTAATGATACGAAAGGCCTTCCTTTCAACTTTGTCTAGGAGAGCGGTGTGAGAAGAACCTCCCCACTCATGTGAACAATACTCAATACAAGGACGCACTATGCCCTAGTACAGAGCAAGAAGCTGTGCAGAGGAAAAGAACCCCCTAAGGCAGTTGAGCACACCCAGCTTCTGGGAGGCTGCCTTAGCAAGACTGGTAATATGGTCCTTCCAACTGAGAGCAGAAGAAAAAGAGACACCAAGAATATTGAGAGAAGATAAAGGATTGATTTTTGTATTGTTGAATACAAATATATATATACTACAGTATGTATAAAGGAAACAAGGTATATGTAGAGGAAACAATGAGTAGTCACGGCATATCCCAAGGCTGAGCCCTTGGATCATTATTGTTCCTGGTATATATTAAAGGTAAGGATGTTAGCCTATAGTCTTATATTAACGGTTTTCTCGTGACTCCAAGAAGCACGATATTAACCGACACAGAGATAAATAGGCTGTAAACTGATATTAACAAGCGGTGGGTTAGACAATATTGGTAATGTATATAAACAAAACTAGCGTGACATTGTTTTATCTCTCAGTCTGTTGTATTACATTACCAGCTGACGTTTCTAGTAGGCAGCCGAAGTACCACCTTTACTGTTTTCATTTAAGGAGAGGCAGACCGTTTTTCTGGACCCCCCTCTCCCTAATGTTTAGCCCCACTAGTTTTGAGATTATAAGACGTTCGACCCATTAGTTTGCCGGTTGTAACACCTTTTGCCCCATTTTGTGGTTAATTTTAAGACCTTTCGTGCCATTTAGGTGTCGATTTTTTCCTGGCGAGCGATAGCGAGCCTGCAATTTTAAGAGGATTCGGCCTTCACCAGGACATTTTTCTACCGAAAAATGTACAAATTTATCTTGAAGGGGGTTCTAGAGTGTGTTTTTCTAAGCTTGATGGAGGTCTAGGGAGGAAACTTAAACAAATATATGAATACATTAATTAATAGACCAAACAAACGGCCTACCTCCCCTTAAAGCATGCCTTGTAGTCGGAGGACTGGTGGGTGCGTACTATATTGTATAATAGACTGAAGTATGTGCTGCATCTCAAGGACCACAGGGTTTGAGTACTGTTGCCGTGTTACCAATTTAACTCTCACTCTCATCCTATCACACACACACACACACACACACACACACACACACACACACACACACACACACACACACTCTCTCTCTCTCACCATCAGGCATTGTACCAAAAGCCGTTTACTTCACACTGGCCACTTCCTCACCTTACCCTTATCTTTGCGATCCCCCCCCCATCCTCTCTCTCTCTCTCTCTCTCTCTCTCTCTCTCTCTCTCTCTCTCTCTCTCTCTCTCTCTCTCTCTCTCTCTCTCTACAATAAATAACATGAATATAGAAAAAGTAAATAGTTATAAGTACTTGGGTATGTATGTGGGTTATACAGCAGAAGCTAAAGAAGCTGAGGTGAATTATATAACTACACAATGTAAGGCACGAATGCAACCCTTGAGAGCCTTAGCTTGGAGTGGTAACGGTGTCGGTGTTCCTGTACTAAAAATGATGTACATTAGTACTATTAGGTCAGTCATTGAATATGCCAGTCCTGTCCTTTTTTGCCTTGATGAAGGAAGGTTCGATAAACTTGAAAAAATACAAAACGAGGCTATGAGAATTATTTTAAACTGCCCCAAAAATGCAATGATTGATGCAATGAAGCTTGAAACAATGCTACCGAGCATTAAACATAGAGTAGAACAAACTAATATTGTAGCAGCAATTAGACATGCAAGATTAAAAGGTGGCAACGAACTACTGAAAGACATAAAGGACTGCATGAATAATACTCGCACCTTCTGGAGACAAGGCAAAAAAGGATATATGAAACGTTTGGTGAACAAAATACAACATTATGATTTAATAAACAACTGTATTAATTACGAAAACTCACAACCTGTCCCACCATGGGAGGAGAAAGACGTAATTTTAGATATTATGCCATTACAAAAGAAAAAGAACATGTATGATACAATAGAATTAAGAAACATTTATGAAGAGAGAATAAACAAAAAGTACACTGGTAAAGTAGCACATATTTATTGTGATGGGTCGGTAATGGAAAATGGTAGGGCAGGTTGTGGAATTTTAATTAGAGATTACATGCAAGATTCCAACATGTGGCTAGAAACAGAATATAATTATAGGCTAAGCGATAATATATCATCAGCTCAGGCTGAATTGTATGCGATATTATATGGTCTTAAAGAAATCGAAGGAGGAGAAGGGGATGTAAGCTTCTTTGTTGACAGCAGAGGGGCTCTGGACTCCTTAAACTGTAAAACACCAGTATACGAAAATATTGTTATCCAATGCCGGAATATTGTACATCAACTCCAATTAAAAGGGAGGAAAATTGTGTTCTCATGGATACCATCACATACAGGGATTACCTATAATGAAAGAGTTGATATAATAGCTAAAAATGCTACTGAAAAAATGGAAATTGATGTACAATGTACCCTATCTTTGAAACAGGTAAAAAACAAAATAAAGAAATGTCAAGAAGTAAAAGAAGCTAGAGATATCGAGTGTAAGTATATAGCCAGGCCTAGTGCCACCATGCATCATTACAGAGAGGTGGTAGATAAAACTAAATTCAATTATGGGAATGTTACAAGTAAGTGGAAAGATTCTGTATGTACTAGGTTAAGACTAGGCTACAAATATTACTGGGAATTAGGCATTACTACTGCAGAGAAGGATAGGAGTTGTAGGCTGTGCAATAGGCCAAGATCTCACACCCTTCAACATTATATACTGCAATGTATAACTTTAATAAAATTTAGAAATAATACAATTGAAAATGTAACTAAACAGATAATATGGATGTTCAACAGTGGAACTATGTACAACCTTTTAAAAGAATGTAAAATTATAAAACATATAATTTGATGTGTAGCTATGCTCTTCAACTAAACACATGTACATTCTAGTGGTGCCTTACAGGCCACCCTGGGTCAGCGAACCTACGCTCCCTAACCGTACTGCTGTATTGTCCTCAATATTCTCGGCTAATGGCTTGATGTACAAGTAAGTACCTCTGGATATGCGGCACATCCCTCCCGGAGGACTACTTGCACCTTCCCTCCGAATATTATTTTATGGAAATAAAATAATCTGAATCTGAATCTGTATGGCTGTATGTTTTGGGTGCTGCGGTCTGGTGACTGGGTCACGACGGTTAGGGTCCCTCTAGGATGTTTAAGGAGGGATTAACACGGTCGGGGTTCAGTTGGGGGTCTTGTGGGACAGCATGCGTGCTTAAAAACAAAAACAAAAAACATTCTGATCAAGGTCTATAACAGGGACTCATGTATTATAGATATGTCTTTATTATAATACTGTATACTAAACTTAGGTAGTGTTAAAAATTATCTTCAATACCAATGTATTACTCATCTAACTATATATGTAATGACATAGTTTAAGCTAGAAATAGGTGAAGATTGCGTATGCACCTTCGCCCTTTTGAGATAATGTAACTATGATACTTGTGTAACATTTGTACTTTTCTCAATAAAACAATCAAATCAAATCAAATCTCTCTCTCTCTCAAGACCAGAGAGATTTAGATTCCTTCAACAATTTGTGTGGAGGAGTGACATCTGGCATACAGGAAACAAAGCGAGAGATTGACTAAGAGGGTGTACGGGAGCGAAGTGGAAGGACAGAGAGGGAGAGGTTGGTTGCAGCCCTCTGCAAAACGAGTCCTAAAGAGTTCTTCAGCAATGTGAACAGCAGGAAGCCATTCAAAAGTAGCATTGGACCTCTAAAGCACCCAAAAGGTCAACTTCAAACTTCTGACACTGATATAGCTACATCCCTAAACGACTATTTTGCCTCAGTATTCATAAGGGAAACAACCAGTGACTTGCCAAGTCCAGGACTAGTGAATTAGGGTGAAGTTCTTAGCAGAATTAGATGTACCCCAGAGGAGGTAGCACAAACAAAAATAGATAAGTTAAATAGGTTCAAGTCATCTGGCCCAGGTAGCTTTCTTCCCTGGGTTGTACGAGAAGTGCGAAATGAAATCGCACCTTTCTTGGCAGACATCTTCAATATATCACTAGAAAATGGAGAGTTTCCTGAAGACTGGAAACTGGCCAATGTAACTTCAATATTAAAAAAAGGGGATCACGAGTCTCCCAAGAATTATCGGCCAATTAGCTTGACTTCTTTCATAGTTGACTACCTTGAAATCCACAATTTGATTACAGATTCCCAACATGGATTCAGGCGATACCGATCATGTCTTACCAATTGTTTTCAATTTGTCCATGAAATGCTGAGTATGACAAAAGTAGAGCCATAAACATCCTTTACTTAGATTTTCAAAAAGCTTTAGACAAAGTGTCTCATTGCAGGTTAATATCAAAAGTGAGTGCGCTAGGTATGAATACAGAGGTCACAAATTGGCTAGCAGGTAGACAACAAAGAGTGGTAATCAATGGTGTTTCTTTTGAGTGGTCTGCAGTTACTTCTGGAGTTCCACGAGGATCTGTCCTTGGCCCACTTCTGTTTATCATATATGTCAATGACATAGATATTGGTCTGTTGAGTGTGATCTCCAAGTTTACAGATGACATAATACTTGGAATGAATGTGAAAGACCCCAAAGGGGTTGAACAGCTCAGAATGGACTTCAGCAGACTGGGTAAATGGTCGGAGACATGGCAGATGCCTCTAAACTTGGAAAAGTATAAGGTAATGCATATCAGCCAAGCAAACCCCATGTCAGGATATTCACTATTGGGAATGCTTTTGGACGTGACTGACTTGGAAAAGGATTTGGGTGTTCTGATTAGCAGTAACCTAAAGTTTTCTAAGGAGTGCATTGAAGTAGAGAAGAAAGCTCAGAAATTATTGGGCTATATTAAGAGGCAATTTAAGAATCGAAATAAGGAAATAGTCCTCACACTTTACAATACTCTGACACGGCCTCTCTTAGCGTTTTCTGTTCAATTCTTGTCTCCAGCACTGAGGAAAGATATATAGAAATTAGAAACATTACAAACTATAGCTACAAAGCTTATTCCATCGTTAAGAAGACGGAGCTATGAGGGCCGGTTGAGAGCTCTCTTGATCTCTTGCCGTTGGTGACACGCAGACTACGAGGTCAGCTATTATAGTTTTTAAAATACTTAATAGGTTTGACAATGTGGATTATAGCAAAATGTTTAGCCTCAATATGAATACAACACGCAACCATGGCTTGAAATTATAATTGAAAAGGTTCAACACTAGCGTTTGTGGAAACTTTTTCACATATAAGATATGTTTTACCTGGAACAAACTTCCCTTCGAAGTTGTAAGCAGTTCTTCAGTAAAGCAGTTCAAGAAGAGAGTAGACAGTATTTTTACACACTCTGTAACGAGTGTAGTGCACTAAACAGTCTCTCTCCTTCCACTTCGAGTATCTCCTCAGAATAGACCGCAAGGTCTCTGAGATACTAACTATTCCTTGTATCTTTGAGGTGTGGTGGAGTGGTCTTGTCACTGGACTTGTAATCCAATGGACCGGGTTCGAATCCTTATATGTCAATGGGAAGATATTATTGGGATGGAATTTGTGTTGTACCTAGTATCAATGCAGTACCACAAAGCCCACCGAAACGCCAAATAAATACCATCATTGTTCCCTGATTAAATAGAACTGTGTGAATATTCCCATATTAAAAAAATATGTTATTGGGGGGGGGGGGGGGGCAATGCCTAGTGAGTTCATTGCTCAATAGGTGGCGTTCTGAGAGTGAGGGTCTGATTCTAGGAGGTGAGACATAGAAGCACTGGAGCGAGGCAGCTTCAGAGACGGGGCTGCTTCGATCCGTGAGTGAGCAACTAAGCCCCATGCATCCTGCGAAGGCAAGATGGCAGGGGCTGGCTGCAGCTAAAAGTGCTTCACATGTCTCACACCCTACACTGGAACGGGACCTCACAGGCTTCACCGTTCAATAACGGTTGAATGTACAAAGGAGTACAAAGGAGTACAAAGGAAATCAAGCAACAACAGGTCTAGTGACCCTTCTAGGCTGCTTGTCCTCCAAAACACTGAGGATCAAGTGTCCAAACAGTGGTTTAGAGTGGGTAAGGGAACATTGGAAAGGGAACTACTGCCCTGGAGCTAATGTCCGTGGCAGGATTAGGAAGTTAGTAGGGGACAGATGGGTTAGTAACTGAGGGGTGGATAAAATAAAGTTATTCATTTACAAACGCATTCAGTCGCCGGTTTGATGCGAGATATTTGTCTAAGCGGAGTTTAAATGAATCAACGGTGCTGCAGTCTACAACGTCTCGGGAAAGCCCATTCCACAAGTTGACAACTCGATTGAAGAAGAAATTCTTAGATTCGTGTGAGTTAAAAGATATACCAATAATTTTGCAACCGTTTCCCCGTGTGTAATTAGATTGGTCGATGTGAAGTACTTACTACAGTTCATATTGTCGATGCCTTTGATGATTTTGAACACTTGAATTAAGTCACCTCTTAATCTGCGCTGGGTTAAAGGAAATAGATTTAATTCTCTAAGACACTCCTCGTATGGTTTGTTCTTTAGGCTAGGTATCATTTTGGTAACTCTACGTTGAACTCGTTCTAGCTTGTTTATATCTTTTTGGTAATAAGGGCACCAGGATTGAACGCAGTATTCCAGAAGAGTACAAAGGAGTACAAAGGAAATCAAGCAACAACATATCTAGTGACCCTTCTAGGTTGCTTGTCCTCCAAAACACTGAGGATCAAGTGTCCAAACAGTGGTTTAGAGTGGGTAAGGGAACATTGGAAAGGGAATTACTGCCCTGGAACTAATGTCCGTGGCAGGATTAGGAAGTTAGTAGGGGACAGATGGGTTAGTAACTGAGGGGGGGATAAAATAAAGTTATTCATTTACAAACGCAGTTAGTCGCGGGTTTGAAGCGAGATATTTGTCTAGGCGGAGTTTAAATGAATCAACGGTGCTGCAGTCTATAAGAGGGCGGACTAAGGAATTGTAAAGGGTTAGGATAACTTCTTTGGATTTATGCTCAAATGACCTGCCTATAAAGCCAATTATTTTGTTTGCCTTCTTAACAACTTCTGAACATTGTTGACTCGGTTTTAGGTTACTCGATATTGTTACTCCCAGATCGGTTACTCTGTTTACATTCTTAAGCTGACTGCCATTCATCGAATAGTTTGCTTTCTCATTTAGGTATCCGATATGTAGTACTTTACATTTATCCGCATTGAAACTCATTTGCCAAATTTGGGCCCAACATGACAATTTATCTAGATTGTGTTGCATATCGTCAACTTGTTCTTTTGAGAGTACGCTATTTGCAATTTTTGTATCGTCAGCAAATTTTGAGATTGTACAGGTGAGACCCTCATCTATGTCGTTGATGTAAATTAGAAAGAGAATTGGTCCTAGTACTGATCCCTGGGGTACCCCGCTACTTACATTGGTCCATTTAGATGCCTTACCGTTTATGACTACTCTTTGCTTTCTGTCGCGGAGCCAATTTTCTATCCATTTCAACACACCGTCTTGTATTCCACGAGTTTTTAGTTTTAGCAGTAAACGTTTGTGGGGAACTTTGTCAAAGGCCTTTTGAAAATCGAGGTATATAATATCTACAGCTTTACTCTCATCGTAGAGGTTGAGGATATCGTGGAAGAAGTCTAAGAGGTTTGTTAAACAAGAACGTTTTTTACGAAAGCCGTGTTGAGTATCTTTAAGTAAGTTATTTGCCTCTAAGTGATTTACGAGTCTGTCTCTTATGACCGTTTCTAGCATTTTACATACAATTGAGGTTAAGCTAATTGGACGATAGTTACTGGGTAGGGATTTGCTGCCTTTTTTTAATATCGGTGTTACGTTGGCTAGCTTCCACTGATCAGGCATAGTCCCAGACTGCAAGGATTCATTGAATAACAATGTCAGTGGTTTGGAGAGCTCATCCTTAGCTTCCTTTAGAACTCTAGGCGAGATTGTATCAGGTTCAGGCATTTTATATACCTTGAGTTTATCTAAACAATTCAATACTTCTCTCTCTGTAACGGTGATATTGCTTAGAACATCTGAATTATCAATCTGAATCGGCGATGGTGTAGGGATATCACTGAGGTCTTCGGTTGTAAAAACTGATGCAAAGAAGGTATTGAGGGCATTACTCATTTGTACTTCGTCTTTGGTGTATTCTCCATTTTCATCGACTAACGGTCCAACAGTTGAAGTAACAACTTTTTTCTTTCTGATATAACTATAGAATTCTTTCGGGTTTGTTTTACTTTGATTCGCAACATGTAACTCCAGGGTCTTTTTACTTTGCTTAATTAACTTTTTGGCTTTGCATCGTAGCTCTACAAATTTCACCCGTTTTTCGTTATTTTGTGAGGATTTTAATCTATCATTATCAAACTTTTTAGCAAGCAGACAGTCTGAAATATCTGTATTCCACCATTTGGGCTTATCATTATGGCCTGGACGCCGTATTTTCGATGGTATGCAGTTTTGCACTGCCTTAAGGTAAGTGGTTGTGAAACACTCCCAAGATGTATTTATGTCATTATTGTTAGTCAGAAAGCTCCAGTCAGTTTCTTTAAGCTTTGATTTAAGTTTATGAAAATTTGCTTTCTTGAAATTAGGGACTTTCTCAATGCTGCTATTTGATTTGTTACTAGTAAACTTTAAAGTGAAAGTTATCGTACGATGGTTGCTGTTACTGAATTCATCACCAACATTCAAATTCTCTATTAATTCTTCTTTAGTTGCGAATACAAGGTCAAGCACATTATTACCACGGGTCGGAGATTGTACAAATTGAAAAAAGTGAACTCTCTTGCAAGTTAGCATAGAGGTCGTGTCCAGAGTGTGAAGTAAGAATATCGCCCCATTTAGTCACGGGTAAGTTGAAATCGCCAAGAATTACGGTGTCTTGTATGTGAGTTATTTCTGCAATTTCTTCATAAATTTCACTGTCAGTTTGCACTGATTGAGCTGGGGGTCTGTATAATAAATCTAGTGTTATTTTAGTTGCTCGTTTATTATTTAATAGTACGTAAGATATGTCTATATTCGCAATTTGAGGTTTTGACATTAAGACAGGATTAAGACTTTCCTTTATAAAAAACAGAACTCCTCCTCCATTTCTATTGATCCGACTATTCTCAAACATTGTATAACCAGGAAGCGTATATTCGGCTAAAAAGTCTCTGTCTTCCGTATTTAACCAAGATTCTGTAATGCCAATTATTTCATAATGTTCTGTAAACACGATTTCCTCTAGATCTGAATATGTATTGCGTATAAGAACATAAGAACATAAGAAAATGGGAGTCTGCAGAAAGCCGATTGGCCTAAGCAAGGCAGATCCCTGTCCCACACAACCCCAATTATAAAGCCCAATTATAGGCTCAACACTCTAATACCCTGAGGATCATCTTACCAAAACGGTTAGAGATTAACGCAGGATTACGGGGGTCTGCAGAGCGCTGATTGGCCCAACCCTGCTGATCCCCCTTCACACCCAACCCTTCTCGTCCATATGCTTATCCAATTTTATCTTAAAGCTCCCTATCGTTTTTAATCCCACTATAGCACTTGGTAGTCCATTCCACCCATCTACAACTCTGTTACCAAACCAATATTTGCCTATATCTTTTCTGAAACGAAATTTATCTAATTTGAAACCATTGGTACGAGTTCTTTCGCTATCACTGAGCTTTAGTACATTTGTCATGTCCCCTTTGTTAATCCCACTAACCCACTTGAACACCTCTATCATATCCCCTCTAACTCAGCGTCTCTCTAACGAATGTAAGCCTAATTTCTTCAACCTTTCTTTATACGGAAGATTTCTAATATTATGGATCATTTTTGTCATTCTACGTTGTACTCTCTCCAATGAATCTATGTCCATTCTGTAATAAGGACACCAAAATTGAACAGCATAATCCATATGGGGTCTCACTAATGACAAGTAAAGTTTTAAGATAACATCAGCAGTTCTGTTACTCACACTCCTTGAGATGAACCCGAGAATCCTGTTTGCCTTGTTTCGAACGCTTATACACTGTTGTCTAGGCTTCGAATCATTGCTAACAAACACACCTAGATCTTTCTCACAATTCGAGTTTTCTAATTCCACATTAGGTAGTTTATATTTAACATTTGTATGCATCTTCCCTATCTTTAATACCTTGCATTTGTCAATGTTAAACTTCATCTGCCAATTTACTGACCATTCGTGTAAGGTATCTAGATCCCTTTGGAGGCACTCTATATCTCTATCTGAATCAATTGTTCTCCCCATTTTGGTATCGTCTGCAAATTTACTTATCCTACTAGTTATACCTAAATCAAGGTCATTTATGTATATAACAAACAACAGAGGACCTAATACAGATCCCTGGGGGACACCACTTTTGACTGCTCCCCATTCTGACTTCGTACCATTTATGCTGACTCTCTGCTTCCTACCAATTAGCCATGACCTAATCCATCCCAACAACGCCCCACCTATTCCATGCGCCTCAACCTTTCTCATCAATCTCTCATGGGGGACTCTGTCGAAAGCTTTACTGAAATCTAAATATATTATATCATAGGACTTGTCATTATCTACTGCTTCATATACCTCTGAGAAAAAACTAAGCAAATTAGTAAGGCAAGAACGTCCCTGAGTGAATCCATGCTGAGAAGAATTTATTAAATTAAATGTATCTAAGTGGTTTCTAATTTTACTAGCAATAATTGACTCTAGTAGCTTTCCTATGATTGATGTAAGACTAATGGGACGGTAATTGGATGCTATTGATTTGTCACCTTTTTTGAAGATCGGAACTACGTTTGCAAGCTTCCAAGCTTCTGGAACTATACCTGTCTCCAATGACTTGTTAAATAAAAATGTTAATGGGTAACTTAACTCATCCCTACATTCTTTTAATACTCTAGCATATACCTCATCAGGACCAGGCGATTTATGAGGTTTCAGTCTGTCAATTTCCTTAAGCACATCATTTCTACTTATAGTAACCGTACTTAACCTATTTTCTATACTATCGCTATATACCTTACGGACTTCTGGAAACTGTGCCAAATTTTCATTAGTGAAAACGGAAAGAAATTGACTATTTAATGTACTGCACATTTCTAAATCATTTTCTGTCATTTCTCCTATCGAAGTTTTAAGGGGACCAATTACATCTCTAACCTTGGATTTATATAGTTGGTAAAAAGCTTTAGGATTATTTTTTGAGTCATTGGCAACCTTAATTTCATAATTTCTTTTTTCTTTCCTAATATCCTTGTTTACCTGTCTTGATAGATTCTGATAGTAAGCAAGTAGGTGAATTTCGCCTTTTCTAATTTTTCTATATATTCCTCTCTTTTGTCCTAGAAGATCTAATAGTCTATTATTCATCCATTTGGGTTGGTTCTGTGTTGATCTAAATTTTCTTTTGGGGATGTATTTATTTTGTGCATTGAATACTGACTTGATAAAATTATTGTATGTATCTACCAAGGTTGACGTCTCTTCCTGACTTAAGATGACAGGTGCCTGAGAAGGGGTACACTCATTTGGACACCTGGATCGACTTAATTTTATGACCATAGGGTCCGCTAATAGGGCTCTTCTTAACCCACCATAATTGGCTTTTCTAAAGTCAGGTATAAATGTTGTATTCTCTCTGGTATTACCTTTCCATTGTATATTAAAATACACAGAATTGTGGTCACTATTTCCTAGGTGGTCCCCTATCTCTACATTATTTACCATATGTTCATTGTTACTGAAAACTAAATCGAGAATATTATTACCTCTAGTCGGCGTATCTATGAATTGAAATAAAAAACTATCTTGTACTACCTCTATAAACTCCTCAGAATCAGAGTCTCCTATTTGATGCTGCCAATCTATATTCGGAAAATTAAAATCCCCCATAATGCACACATTGGTAAACCTTGATGCCATTTTAATTTCCTCCCATAATGACGTTCCGTCATTTCTACTCATATTTGGCGGTCTATACATAACTCCAATAACTATGGTCTCACTACCTTCGTTAACCTCTACCCAAACACTTTCATTATCGTTATTTAGTCTAATACCTGATTGAATACAGCTTTTTAATGTACTCCTGACAAACACTGCTATACCGCCACCCCTCTTACTTGTTCGGTCATATTTAAACAAACTATATCCTGGTATATCAAATTCTGCTAAAAAATGCCTGGTTTCTGTATTAATCCACGTTTCAGTTAGCGCTATTATGTCTATATTTTCTTTGCTAACAAGGGCTCTAAGTTCGTTCATTTTGTTACATAGACTCCTACAGTTTGTGTAATATACTCTCAATTTACTTCTTTTCTTTATACCTAATTTACCTTTGTTTTAGCGACATTTCCATCTTCCGTTGCACCATCACTACTATCATTTGCATTATAGTCATCATTTTTAGCATGAGTCTGAATATCCTTATCGCTTTCGCCTGACGCTAAAATTGTTCCATTTAACCTCTCATTTCCACTCTCAATATTTCTGTTCAAAACCCCACAACCACCCTATCTAAAGAACTAGCTAATGTAGAAACCCCTAACCGTGAAAGATGAACCCCATCCCTTGCGTACATCCCATCTCTCCCATAGAAACTATCCCAGTTATCAATGAATGGTATTGCTTTTTCTTTGCAATATTTCTCCAAACGGCAATTGACACCAATCGCCCTGGATGTCCATTCCTTGGGAACTCCTCTTCTGGGTAGGATACAATGTACTACAGGGATCCCTCCCTTCATCCTAACTTTATCTAACACATCCCGATACTGCTGCAGCAGTTCCTCACTTCTACCCTTACCAACATCGTTACTCCCGGCACTGAGACAGATAATGGGGTTATCTCCACTATCTTCCAAGATGTGGTCCATCTTCTCTAAAACCCTCCCAACTCCATGGCCAGGCAGACACACAACCTTCCTAAGTTTAGTGCGGGTAGCCCTAACTAAATGTCTTACCATGGAGTCGCCCACAATCGACACAGACTTACCTTCTCGGGACACAGACTTACCTTTCCCTCGGGAGGATCCAGCAGCTGCAGTTGGAGAACCCCCGGTGGTGGCAGAAGCTCCCTTGGTGGTGGTGGTGGTGGGGGTAGTGGTGGTGGTAGGTAGCACAGCGTCAGAGGTTGGAGCTGAGTCGGCGGCAGGCACTTCGTCTAACCCTCCCTTATCCTGACTATCTTTTCCCTCACATTCGTCTCGCAAAGGAGAGAATGTATTTGTCACACTCATACCTATTCTACTATCCTGCTTCTTGAGTGTGACTTTCCCACCCGTATTTTTAACAACCTGCCATGAATACAATTTTTCATCAACTTCCTCCCTTTTCCCCTTACTTGACTTTATTTCCTCTTGGTTAAGCTTGAAAGCTAGATTTTCGTCTTTAATCAAATCCACTTCCCTCTGAAGTTTAACATTAACCTCCCTTAGAGCCATGCTATGAGCAAATGCTATGAGCATTTACATAAAACACCTTAAGAGTATTAGAGTTGGATGTTACTGATTGTGCATTGTCTGAATTTTCAGTTCGTATTTGACTTACACTATCCCCGGATACCCCGGGTTGACCCCGTTTTTTGAACGGATATCCTTGACTGCATCGTTCAGCAGACGACCAAGACGTGCAGCTCCAACTTCATTGAGATGTACACCATCTCCTGAAAACAAAGATTTATCATAGTAAAAATGATCCCACGTGTCGATAAAGCCGATGTCCTCCTCCCCGCAGAGTTTGGCTAGTCGGCGATTTGTACTGGTAGCTATGTTGTAGAATCGGTTTTCTACATCAATCCGGGGAACAATTCCTGAAATTAAGATTCGATTAGATTTTTCCTTGAAGGACCTGATCAGCCGCCGGTACTTGCAAAGTAGTTCCTCTGGCCGCGTCCATTGGATATCGTTAGATCCAACGTGGATGACGTACGTAGTGCTTGCGGGGTGAGCCTGGAAACCTCTTCCACAGCCGCAACAATGTCGTCCACACCGCCACCTGGGATACAGAATCGCTTTCTGGTCCTGGGTGCCCTGGCGCAGAACTCGGTTAATTGGCCACGGACCATGGAGTCGCCCACAAGCCGAACTTCTTCCGTTTCCTCTTCCTCGTCAATAGCAAGAATTTTGAAGCGGTTTTGGCATGTTGTCGGGATGACCTTCCTGGTACTGGTACTGGGATGCACATTGTTTCTCACTAACTGAAAGTTGTCCTGGGGGGGAGTGAGAGTAGAGTCATTATTATTTTCTGCAACATCTAAGGTAGCTGCTGGTGTGGGTACCGGTACCGGTACTGTATGCACTGGAATGGCGGTTGACATCGTAGTGGTTTCTTGGGCCGAGGGCACTCCTATGTTGAGTGTGGCAAATTCTTGAAGGGATTCAAGCTTCGTTGTCAGGGCATCGATCTTGCGGTGAGCTGCATTCAATTCATCTGCAATCTTCTCTCGGAGCTGGCAAAATCTACAAATTTGGACATCAGTATGAACAAACATGGTAGGGCCAAATTTACCGGAACAACTCGTGCAGGTTCGTTGCGGCGCCATGACGATATAATCACAATATGCCTGAAAATCACACAAATTTATGTTAGCAAAATGGTACAATTAAAGCCTGAAAATCACAAAAACTTTATGTTAGCAATGTGATAAAATTAATTCCTGAAAATCACACAAAATTTTGTTAGTATTATGAAAAAATTAATATGCCTGTAAATCACAAAAAATATGTTAGCAATAGAACACAATTTATGCCTGCAAATAAAACAAAAATGGATGTTAAAATATGGTACAATTAATGCCTGTAAATCACAAAAAAAAAAAAATTTAATCACAAAAAGAATATTATGCCTGTAAATCACAAAAAAATATGTTAGCAATAGAACACAATTTATGCCTGAAAATAAAACAAAAATTGATGTTAGCAGTATGACACAGTTAAAGCCTGAAAATTGCAAATGGACTAGTAATTTGTTACAACATTTATTGGAAAAAAAATGGGAGAGGGTTAATTTAGCCTAGTGAGAAAACTGGAAAGCAGTATACAGTACAGTAACAAAAATATTGGTTAGCAATATGGTACAATTAATGCCTGTAAATCACAAAAAGAATATGTTAATCACAAAAAGAATATGTTAGCAATAGAACACAATTTTATGCCTGAAAATAAAAATAAAATTATGTTAGCAGTATGACACAGTTAAGCTAAAGCCTGTATATTAGTTTATACAGTGGTCGACACAATAATAATAATAATAGAGTTAGTAATAACCCTGGCAAGAATGTACAGGTTCTCAGCCTATGCCCGAGAGGGAGTAGATGGAATATAAAAGACAAAAAACTACCTCTTTCTAATTTTCGTCTCTCTCTCTCTCTCTCTCTCTCTCTCTCTCTCTCTCTCTCTCTCTCTCTCTCTCTCTCTCTCTTTCTATAGGGACAGTGGGATTTGATTAGAGTAGCATATATCCTCTGATAAAGTACCTCAGTGTAGGCTAATATCAACATTGAATGAAGTAAATAGGGATAACTAATTGGATCGAAAATATGATAAAAGCTAGACGACAATTCAGCTATAGTCAATTGTTTTATTTTTTTTTTGAATAGGGTTATATATAGGGTCTTGAAAATTATGTTGTGAAATTGTGAAAGTTTTTGAGAGACTCTTTGAAGGTAAGATTAGGGAAACTATTTATATGGATTATATGCAGTTTTGTTTCACGCCAGAACGTGGTACTATATTCAGGCAGATTGCATTTAATTTGCAGAATGCTTAGGCCAAATTAAGCAGCTGGAGGGAGGGCATGGCCAGTAAAGGATTAAGAGTTTATATAAATAATACCAAGGTATTCCACTAAAGATTGGGGCGAGGAAATGTAGAACAATGTGGTACAAAACCATGTGCAGTATGCAGGAAAGGGGTGATCGCTAACTCAATTAGGTTTAGCATCTGTCGTTGCTGGGTACGCCATGGGAAGAAGGGCTGTACTAGAAGTATATATATGTTCTTTTATTTATAAATCATTATTTTACTTAAGCGTTGTTTCCACATAGCGATTTTGATTAGTTATGTTGTCTTTTTACTGTGTTCGTATACGTTTTGGTTTGTTTATTTTGCAAGTTTTACATTATAATACTCACTAGTAGTGAAATAAGAGAGATCAGAGCAAGACAAGTGGAGGTTAAAAATGAAGAGTTGAAGAGTTTGAAAAGATGGTGGGCTGTCCACCTAGCTATTGTTTATGCTACGTATACTATGTATCCGCAAGAATTCCCGTCGCGAGCAACCTCAGCCAACCCCGGTTTCTCCAGATTTCCTTTCCAGAAAGAGGGGCCCGATAGGTCCCCTGCCTGGGGTCCGCCATGGCGGGACCCAGGCAGGAGTACTATCGTTTATATAAATTGACTTCATCAGGAAAATTATGTTGAGTGGACAGTCAAGGGCTCAAGCAGTGCACCAGCTTGAGAGCAACGCCACTTGACTGCCCCTATAATTATGTGGTACTGTGGGATTGTTTTGAGGCACTGACAACTCCCTCACAGGGTCGGTGCTACCCCGGAGGGATCCGTACTAGCACTCTGGTATGTAAGTCATGGGATACTGACGGAAGTATTGCTGGGTGCTCTACCGCATCCCCCGTCTGCATTGCCCCTGGTTGAGTCTTATTGGTTCCGTTATATTGAATGTCATATTCGGTTATGGTCATATTTGGTGAGTTTTATTAGATCGATTTTGTCTCAATCGTGATGTAAGTTATCTTACCTTGCTTCCTCCCGATCATATCGCCAGTTTACCCCTCCAGCTGGAGCCAAGACCACACTAAAGTGATCCTTGGCTCAGCCTTGAGACGCACCTGGCTAATAATGATCAGAAATTCGGCTGGAATGGCTTATTTAGTGATGTTATAAGAGGTGGTCGCCTTATTAGTGATATATAATGTATTTACCCTGCTTCCTCCCGGTCATATTGCCAGTTTGCCCCTCCAGCTGGATCCAAGGTGACACTAAGGTGTTCCCTGGCTCAGCCTTGAGGTGCATCCAGCTAATATTGATCGGAAATTCAGCTGAATCCATATCATTCTAAGTGAATCTTGGTTCGGGTAGCGGTGCTTCTACAATGGTCCTGGAAGTGGGGAACCAACTGTGACCAATGCGGTCTCCCTGTAGCCAGTCCATAACGGGGTCGTTCATTTGACTATATTTTCTCACCAGGTTTTTTGCTCTTTCCGCTAGTTTTATGTTCATGGGACATATATTAGCCTCCATGTGCATTTCCTCTGTTGTTTTAGTGTATGGGAAGTATTCATTGAATGAGAATCTTAGTGCTCTGTTTTGAATTTTCTGTAGCTGTGATATCTGGGTTTTGCTTAGGGCACATAATGGTATCACTGGGTATTCTATTATAGGTAGTACGAAGGATTTGACAAGTTGCAGTTTTATATGTGGTGGGAGATCTTTTAGTTTGTATAGCTCACTTAAAGCTTGTTTCCCCTTGATTGTTAAGTCCTTGACATGTCTGTAATAACCTGTTGTAGTGATCTGTAATCCCAATATTTTACCTTTATGTGCATAATCTATAAGCTCTCCGTTTGCTACTACTTCCTCATATTTTTTGTTTGCAATATTGATTAGCGCAAATTTAGTCTGGTTAGTTTTTCTTTTCCAGCTTTTTTTCAAACGCATTGATTTTTTCTATTTCTGCACCAACAAGCTCTGCCATAAGTCTTCTTGATTTTCCTCTGTAAGTGATAATTTGAGTTATGTCGTCGGCATATGTGATATTATGGCAATCCATTGCAGGCTCGGGCATGTCTCTGGTGTAAATAGTGTATAAGGTTGGCGAAAGAATTCCCCCTTGAGGTACTCCACTTTTTATTACTATTTCTGGCCCCATTATTGTTCCCACACGTATACCGACTGTGCGGTCCACGAGGTAATCACATAATATTTTCTCAAAGTAGGAAGGTAAGCCTAGTTGTAATATTTTGAATTTGAGTCCCTCATGCCACACCTTATCAAATGCCTTAGACACGTCACGTAGAACTATTGAGCATTGGTCACGGCGACTCTTAGCATGGGCTAATATTTCAGAAGTAACCAAAAGTGCTGTGCCTGTGCCTCGGTGTTCCCGAAACCCATGCTGCGAGCTTGGTAGTAAATTGTTATGGTTGAGATGTGATTTTAGCCTTGTATTGATGATTTTTTCTAATAATTTTCCGGGTACCTCTAATAAGGTGATTGGTCTATAGTTTCTTGGGTTGAAAGGTGATTTAGATCCCTTTGGTATTAGGTTAATAATACCCTTTTTCCACTTGTCTGGAAAATAGCCTAGGCATAGTGAATCATTAAATATCTCAACAAGTTGCTTTAGGGCTCTTTCGGGGATATTTAGTAGAATAAGTTTATTTATATTACTATAACCCGGGGTGTTATTTTTCAGTTTGTGTATCAGGTGTTTAACTTCTTCTATTGTCGCATTTCTTGTCGTTTGGCTGGTATTGTTGAATCTGGTGTGGTCTATATGGGTGAAAGGTATGGTTCTTTCTAAATTCCTATTTAGGTATGTATGCACCTCCTCCTCCTTTTCATCATCAAAGTCTAGGTTCTCCTCTTCCGAGATTTTGAAGACATCCCTCCATATGTTCCTGAAGATTTCCTCTTTTTTCTTGCTGTCGTAAACAAAATTATTATCACTGTCTAGAATATATGGGGGGGATGTATTTGCCGTCCCTTTTATTGTCTTAATTTTCTGCCAAAAAGATACAGGTTTTTTTGCATTATCAATTAGGTATTGGACATTAGTTTCCCAGTATTTGCTACTGCTGTCTCGGCATTCATTAACCAGTTGTTGTTTTAGTCTTCTATAATGGTTATAGTCTACCCAGGTCCAACCGTTTCTAATGCTGTTGTTGTAAAGTCTGTTGAAGCAAGCTTGGATATTTCTAATTTTGTTATTTATGATAGGTTTTGATATGGTCTTTTTCGATCCCATTGGTATTGCCCCCTGGATACCCTATAGAACCGCTTCATACCAGTCATTTATTTGTTTGTCCACAATCTCCATTCCCTCATAACCACTCCAGTCATAATTGTTCTGGATTTCGGAGTTGACTATTTCTCTGAAGAGATCCCAGTTTGCTTTATTGAATAATGGTCTTTCTACTATGGGTTCAAGGATTGCTTTCAAAGTTATTGTAAGGAGCACCGGAAGGTGATCTGCAGATGTCAGTGGTCCAGTTTCGATTTTGGTATTATGATAAGTTTGAGTGTTGCTAATGATGATATCTGGGGTAGTCGCTGCATTATGACATAAGTATGTGGGGAAATGTGGTCCTAGATGAATCATCCTATGGTCTATGAATCGCATAAGGTTGTTGCCCACATTGTTATTTGTATTGTGACCAAGTCTTCTGTGCTTGGCATTTAGATCTCCAATTATATACATGGGTTCATTATTATACAGCAGTTTATGAAAATCAGGAAACGGCAGGAATGGTCTTCTTGGGGGCAGATATGTGGTAGCTATGTTGATTGGTCCTGTATTTGTATAAATCTTCAGGCTTAAGACGTCTGTATGGAAGTCATCATCTAGTTTATGTTTAATATTTGTCTTAATCAACACTGCTGAGCCATTATTTCGTTCACTACTCGAGTTTATTTTGTAAGTTATATATCCAGATATGTTGATAGTTTGGTCAGGTTTCGCTCCATGGCTATTAAGTGTTATGATATCTGGATCCAGTTCTTTGTATATATTTGCCAACTCCGTTTTCCGGGTTTCCCAGTGAAGAACATTGTGATTAACTATTCTGATGGTCTCCATGTTAATCAGATGATCTTCATACCCTTGGGTCTCTGTTACGGTTAGAATAGGGACAATGCATCTTATTTATAGAAAATTCGAGGATCAAGTAGAGGGAGATGGGCGGAGCTACTGAGTGTGTGGTGGCTGTTCATTGGTGGAAGGTAGCCTGTTCGTGAGACGGGCACTAAATCTTATCGGTGGTTCGTTGTTGGCTGTGGGTGGCTGTGATTGGTTGGTGTTGTCAGTTGTGTGCTGAGCGTGGAGACGTAAGAAAGGGGGGCGCGGGGCGAGAGGAGGTGGGGCAGCCTTCCGACCACACAACAGACGAATCCATTATTTATGAAAGAAATAATTAACAAAAACGTCCTCCCCACCAACCCTGACAATAAAATCAAACTTATTATTTACTACAAATCTCCTAAGACCTCCAACCTTGTCCTCCGTAACCGCCCCATTTCCACCAACAACCAAACGAAAGACGATCATGTGATATACCAGCATATTTGCACCTCTGGGGACTGTGGACCCCTATCCTATGTTGGAATGACACAGACTCGCCTTTCCCGTCGACTAACCCTCCACCTTCAATCTGGCGCTATAAAAGATCACTATCAAGCCCCCCACCATCTTGCCCTAACTCGCGCCGACCTAGACAAACAAACCACCATACTCGAAAAAGAATCAGACCCCAGAAGACTAGCAATTTTAGAAGCTCTATACATCCAAACACTCAACCCCAGCATCAACAACCAAACACAAGACCTTCAAATTCTTCCTTCAGGCAAATGCTACAGGCATGCTGCCCCCCCCTCCTCCCGCCCCGCGCCCTCCTTCCTTACGTCTCCACGCTCAGCACACAACTGACAACACCAACCAATCACAGCCACCCACAGCCAACAACCAACCACCGATAAGATTTAGTGCCCGTCTCGCGAATAGACTACCTTCCACCAATGAACAGCCACCACACACCCAGTAGCTCCGCCCACCTCCCTCTACTTGATCCTCAAATTTTCTATAAATAAGATGCATTGTCCCTATTCTAACCATTACCTCTCCATTCCCTGAAGATGCAAGATGTTTACTTGTGAAACGTTGGAGCCACCAAGAATTTTGCTAACCTTTTGTACCTCATCTCTGAACCCCAGAGGAAAATTGTTAGAACTTTTGAAAGCTGTAACAATAAAATCCTGAATGCTGAAACCGCTATTGCTTTTAACCTCTGTTTAAAAGAGAATCTATTACCTGGCTATACTAACATATATATATATATATATATATACAGTATATATAATTATATATATATATATATATGTGTATGTGTGTGTGTGTGTGTGTGTGTGTGTGTGTGTGTGTGTAGTATGCACGGGGGAGCTCGTATTGAATGACCGGCCCAAGAGTGTGAAATTAGGTCGAGTCGCTGTAGATGTTGGACACATTTTGCAAATTGGGAGATACCATTTGGTACCAAGCTGTGTCTATCGCCAGAATTAAATGTTGCTGCTAATTATAACAAAGACAAGACTACCACTCCCCTTAAACAGTGTACGAGTTGTGTAGTAGAAGCATAATGACCAATGCTTCAGAAACATGGCCTGTCAAAAAGGATGTTATCAACATAGTTTAACGTAATATAATGAAAAGGGTTAGATTGATGTGTGGGGTCAAACTGCAAGCTAGGATATCTCCCACTCCCCTTGAAGGGATACGTGTATGCTTCGTGTATTAGAACTGTAATGACTACGTTTCAGAACGTGGCCTGTCAAAACGGATAATATCAATATAATGGAATGTAACAAAATTAGAATAGTGAGATGGATGTGTGGGGCCAAACAACAAGATAGCTAGTGAAAAGCTGAAGAGACGATTAGGTATGAAGAGTATCAGTCATGAGATGCGTTTAACCAAGCTTGGATGATGAGGGCATGTAGGGAGGATGGATGAGCTAAATTGGGTGAAAAGAGGATAGTCTGTGAATGTAACACGGATGGACCTGTACCATGGTGTACACCTAAAAAGACGTGGGATCAGACCATACACTCTTATCTTGATTAAGTGAGGAAGTTCTGAACATCACTGCCTGGAAAGCCGACATTAGAACTTGAGCTGAAATCACACCTTATGTTGAACACTCGGTGCTCAAATTTGTAAGTATGTATGTAGACTCCGCTTAGCTATAAAGATATAGCGAGAGGCAGCTTGGCAAATATCTGGCATATATATATATATATATATATACGGTATATATATATATATATATATATATATATATATATATATATATATATATATATATATATACAGTATACAGTATATATATATATATATATATACACACTATATATATTGTAATTATATGTGTGCAGAAATTCATAGGGAGGAAGAATCGCTTTCATGTTGTTTCATCATCTGGGGACAAACAGAAAATGAACCAACGTACATACAGTTAGGTAATACTTAATATAGGAATGTCTAAGTCATAAGGAGAAAACCGAAACGAGTGAAATTTGTAAATTATTATTGCTTGTAGGTTTGATTATTCTACGAATCTCGTCATACAGAATATAGCATGAGAACAAAAATTATAATAATAATAATATTAATAATAATAATAATAATAATAATAATAATAAAAGTTGCAAGCAACGTTGTGCGGGGTTCGAGCGGGGTTGCACGTAGGGTATTGTGTTGGATAAAAGGGCTGTGCCATATATATCAAAATATCATGTATCTTATCGGGCATCGAGAAAGTACAGAAGGAATATAGTGTAGCCATTTTGGCTATGGCCACTTAGACCATTAAGGAGTGTGACCATTTTGGTTAAAGCTATTAATCCTGTACGAGTTGTTGTTGTTGTTGTTGTTGTCGTTCCCCAAGCTGCCTGGCCGAACAGCCCCAAGGCCCCGAGCAAAGCCAAGGCCACAACCGAGCGCCCTCACAGAACCCACCCTGCCGACCACAATAAAGCCTGGGTGACCGAAGCCACTCCATGGCGGGGAGCTGAGGAGGGTGAGGAAACGCCCGGGAAACCAAAGCCCCAACCAGGCCCTGTGTCCCTCAGCAATTATGAAGAGAAAGTTGAGAGGCAAAGGAAAAATGTGACGCTTGGGCTTCCAATCTTGGTAGATTGGGAGGTCAATCCACGGAAGAGACGCCGTCACTTGAGATCTAGAAAATATATAAGTAAAAGGAACAGTCAGAGTAAGCTATGGGTATGGCAGAGATCGCTCAGTTCTCACTGATAGACCAGCCCATCACCACTGTTGTTGTTGTTCCCTAAGCTGCCTGGCCGAACAGCCCCTGAGTCCCTGAGGAAGGCCATGGCCACGATCGGGCTTTCCCACAGAGCTCTCATTGAGTGTAGATTGTGTTGTTGGCGTAAGTGGTTGTGTGAAATGCAGTCTTCTATGATGTGTTGAATGGTATGGGTTGCTCTGTTACATCCCGGGCAGGCGTCGACAACGGAGTCATCCAGTCTCTTCTGATAGCTCAGGAGAGCTGGATGGTGTCCGCATCTCAGCCTGGCCAGGTGGACTCTGTCCTCGCGAGGAAGGGAGGATTCGGAAGGATGGATTTCGGGAGGTCGTGCTTGCAGCTGCGTGTTGTCTGTGAGTGAGTGGATGGATCGGCGAGAGATATGAGTATGGATGTGCTTCTGGAAGTTGGTTTGGGGTGGGCAGGGAGGGAGAGAGGACAGTAATTGTGTGTGATACCGTGTGCTGGGTGTTGTTTTGATATTTCTTGGTGTCTGTGGGTGTGTTGCCATGTAGTTTAGTGGGTGGTCTTGGTTCGTGGAGGCTGCTGCCAGGAATTGAGTGCCTCTCATGTCCAGATGGTCTTTGACTTTGAGGATTTTGGTTTCTTGATGTAGGTGATCTGTGGGTGCAGTAGCTGTGCAGCCTGTAATGATCTTCAGGGCTTTGTTTTGAATAGTCTGTAAGGTCATATGATGTGTTTCAGCTAGGTTAGAAGCCCAGGCTGGGCTTGCATATTCCATCACTGATCTTATGTATTGTTTATATACTGTGGTGGTAGTTTCTTTGTTGTGTCCAAATTTTGTGTGAGCAAGTGACCTGAGGGCGTTAAGTCTGGGTGTCAGTTTCTTTTTAATGTTTGTGGTGTGCTGTTTGAATGTCATATGAGTATAAAATGTTACTCCTAGGATTTTGGGTGTGTGTGCATGTGTGAGGGGTGTGTTGTTTATGGTGAGTTGAGGGATGTATTCGTGTTCTCCTGTCCAGCTTGTGAGCAGGGTTGCGGTGGATTTGGCTGGGGCTAGATTAAGTCTGTTTGTAGTGCACCAGCCATGTAGTGTGTTGAGATAGGGTTGAAGGAGATCTGTTGCTCTTTTTGGGTCATGGTGTGTGCATGTGAGTGTTATGTCATCTGCATAGGAGGCTAAGTTTATTTGGGGCGTATTTGGTGTAGTTATATCGTGCATGTACATATTGTAGAGTGCGGGCGATAGGACGGATCCTTGTGGGACTCGGTTTGGAAAGTTTCTGATTTTAGATGACTGACCGGCAAAAGATACGTGTGCACATCTGCCTGCTAGGAAGTTGGCCAGCCACCTTTTTGTGTTGTTGTGCATGTTTGTGTTGTAGATTTTGTTTGTTAGGTTGTGGCGGGGGATGGCATCGAAGGCTTTACTAATGTCGAGTGTGGCTAATAGTGATCTGTGTGGTGGTCTAGCTGAGTTGATGCCGTCAAAAGCTCTTTGTGTAAGGTCTGTGAGAAGAGTGTTTGTGGAGTGCAGTGGCCTAAAGCCATGTTGTGTTGGAGCTAGGGGTAGGTCGGGTGTAATTAGTTGTAATACTAGGCGTTCCATGACTTTGGAGGGGGAGCAAAGGAGTGTGATGGGGCGATGCGAGGAGGGTAGCGTGGGGTCTTTGTTGGGTTTTGGGAATGTGGTGATGAGACCATGCTTCCAAATGTCTGGTATTGTGTTGTGTGAATAACTGTAGTTTGATATGTTAGTGAGTGCTTGTATGCCTTGTGGTCCCAGGCGTCTGAGGTGTATGTTGCTTATGTTGTCTAGGCCACAAGCGGGTGAGTGCTTGAGATTGTTGATTATATGCTTTGTTTGGTGATTGGTGAAGGGTGTATAGTCAGGGTCTGTGGGGAATTGTCTCTTACGTCGGATGACACGTCGGTCGTCTTTGTGAGGTTTTAGGTGGCTGACATGTGAGAAGTGATTGATGAGAGTGTTTGCTTGTTGTCTACATGAAGGAGTAGAGTCTGTTGTTGTGATTGCAGCATGTGATTGTGTTGTGTTGCTGTTGGAAAGTGTGATGCTGTTTAGTGTTTTGTAGAGTTTTTTGGGGTTTGTTTTGTGATCAAGTGTTTGTAGGAAGTTATTCCAATTTAGTTTTTGTTGTTCTTGTATTTTGTTGTTAGTTTGGGTGTTGAGTGCTTGGATTTGTTGTGTGATGTCTTGTGTGTGGGGTGCTGGGGAGTGTTTCAGTATGTCGCGTTGTCTGATGAGGTTTTGAATTTCTGGTGTGAAGTTGGGGTTGTGTCTTTTTCTGTTACCTCTTGGAATGTGTTTCTTGTCAGCGTTTTGGATAGTTTTATTGAGTATGTGTACAACATTGTTGATGTTAGTGATGGGTGTACTGTTTAGAGTTGTGAAGTGTTGTTCTGTCTCATTTGTGAATGCATCCCAGTTAGCTCTTTTATAATTGGTGTATGTGTGTTTGTGGTTAGCTGGGGTGAGTCTGGTTTTGGTGGTAATAATGATCGGGAGGTGGTCAGAGCCTAAGGTTCTGACCACCCTCCAGGATGTTGTGGGGGCGAGTTCTGGGGAGCAAAAGGTGATGTCTGGAGATGATGGGTTATAGAGGGCTTGGTGAGGAATATGGGTATGTTGATGGATGTCGTTAAGGATGATGAGGTTATCAGTTTGGTTTTGTAGTACCAGCCCTCTGTCTGTGTCGGGGTTGTCGACAAACCAGGCCGACGTCTTGGCGTTGAAGTCACCACCCAGGATGATGTGTGGGGTGTTTGTGATGTGTTGTAAGTGTGGTCTGTATTCATTTGGTACTGTAGGGGATGTATGTGTTTATGATGGTTATGTTGGAGTTGTTGCCAGTGCGTACTTTAATTGATTGTATTTCTGTTGTGTTATCATTTGGGGGGAGGAGGGATTTGGTTTGTACACTGGTAACTATGTATGATATATCTTTGTGTACCAGGGTGACGAGTCCACCGCCTCCGCCGACAGCCCAGTCTTGTCTGATGGTGGTGAAATCATGAAATGTGGGTCCTTTTTGTGTTGTGCGGAGTTTTGTTTCTTGTAAGATGGCAATGTGTATGTTGTGTTGTTTGATGAAGTGTGAGAGTTTGTGTTTCTTTGTGTTGACGCCATCTATGTTCAATTGGAGAATGCTAATGTTATGTGCATGATGTATGTTGGGTGCTGCTGCATGAGGATGGGGTGGGGGTGAGGGATGGGGTTGGGGTGGGGGTGAGGGAGGGGCTGGGGTTGGGATGGGTGAGGTGGGGGTTGGGATTGGGGAGCAGGAGATGTGGGTTGGAATGGATTAGGATGGGGTGTGGTGTGTTGAGTTGAGGATGTGGATGGTATGGGAAGGTTATGGGAAGGTTAGGGAGGAGAGGTGGACGGGTTTTAGGGGGGGGAGTGGATGATATGGGAAGGTTAGGTGGGATGGGGAAGAGAGGTGGACAGGTTTTAAGCGAGGGATTTGACTGGGAGAGGGATGGGCATGAGGAACAGGTCCAGGTGTTCGTGTAGTGTTTCTTGGAGGCAAGTGTTGTGCAGGTGAAGTGGGTCCAGTTCCTGCATGAATTGCAGATAACTGAACCCTTAGTGTGGCGACTCGAAGTGATGGGTTTTGAGCAAGTTGGACATATGTATGTGTAGGTGGGTCCTGGGTTGCTCTCAATGTCTCCGGCAAGAAGAAGTCTTCGAGAAATGACAGCCGGAGAGTCATTTCTCGGTGTAGGAAAAACTGTGTGATGTGTGTGTGTGTGGTGTGAGAGGTGTGGAAATTCCCGGCGCGACCGAAGCCGCTCCAAGGACTCCTGTACGAGTAGGCATAATTGCCCGAAATTGCCTTCATTCCCTGCTCATTTTCATGCATAAGCAAAAGCCAGAGCGTAATACAATTATGTATTCGTGAAAGTACGGTAATAGCTTTCAAATTACTCCTGAATCATCCCTGTACGACGTCTGGTTTTCTTGTAAGGATCTTGCAAACGAAGGGCAAAATTGCAAAAAATTACCAAATCCGATAGGCGAAATCGCTAAAAATTACCAATTATTTTCTGTTTTCGCTATGTGTGACGCTGCACATAAGTGAGCTCTCTCTCACACAAACCTCAGTGTCGTGGCGGGGCCTGTAGGCTCCGGCTGACGTTCATCCGTGCTGCTTGCAAAAGCTGGCCTGGCTCACAGGCTACTAAATAGCCGGAAAATCGTCTCCGTCATATGAGGGGCCCCGCGGGATTTGGGTTAAGAAGTGTGGTTGTTTTGATTATTTGATAGGGTCACCATAAGGGTAATGGTGTGGCATTTTTTCTGTACAGAAGCTTGGCCTTTTTGGTTGGGGCTTCTTAGGAATGTGACCTTTTTCGTTAGCCATGGAGAAACTACAGAGGTACAAATTATTATAAGCAACCTCATGTTAAAAATATCTTATATATTTTTGTTTAGCTTTACTTGGCATTCCTCTAACTCTATGTATCTAGCAATTTAACCCCCTCAAAGTCCTTATGACGCGATGGTGTGGTAATTACCCCGGGCCAAAAAGCTCTAAAAGACGATCGAGTGATAACTCAAGCGAGCTTGAAATACGCAGGCATTTCGTTCATGGTCACCCCTTCGGGGATCAAGGTGTCCGGCAATATATACCGGTAGGCTATAGATAAATTCATTTTTGGGCTATTTCTTCCATTTTATTTATCCTGTTAAAGTGCTTGATTTATTTTTGTGCTAATGTAGTTAGTATTTGGTGTCATTTTACATATTTCAGCTAAATCTGAAGAGCACATGCAATTTATTTGCGCATGTTCAGTAAGTATTGCTGGGGAAAGGGTTAACGTATTCATCTTTTGGGGTATTTATTCTATGTTTTTATCCTGTTTCTGTGATTGATTGAGTTTTGTGCTAATGTAGTTGGTATTTGGTATAATTTTACATATTTTAGATAAATCAGAAGGGCACATGCAATATATTTGGGCATTTTCAGTCAGTATTGCTGGGGAAACGGTTAACATACAGTATTCATCATAGGAAGGGAAGAGGATGTGTAGCTCAGATCTTTGCCCTGAAATATGTTGTGGAGAAATATCTTGAGAAGGGACAAAAGTTGTATGCTGCCTTCATGGACTTGGAGAAGGCCTATGACAGAGTTGATAGAGAAGGTACCGGTATGTAGAAAGTACTTGGAATATACGGAGCAGATAACAGGTTGCTGAAAGCAGTTAAAAGCATGTATGAGGGTGCAAAGGTGTCAGTATGTGTTGAGAATGAACAGAGCGAGTTCTTTGATCTGAATTTTGGGTTAAAGAAAGGGTGTGTGATGTCCCCGTGGTTGTTCAATATATACTGAACTGTATATGGATGGAGTCATAAAAGAAATGCAAGGATGAGCAGTGGATGTTGGTGTACCACTAATAAGGGAAGGCAACGAGTGGAATGACAGAGTTGATAGAGAAGGTATGTGGAAAGTACTGAGAATATATGGAGTAGATGGCAAGTTGCTGAAAGCAGTGAAGAGTATCTATGAGAGTGCAAAGGTATCAGTACGTGTCAAGAATGAATAGATGGAGTTCTTTGATCTGAATGTTTGGTAAAGCAAGGGTGTGTGATGTCCCGATGGTTGTTCTATATATACAGTATATGGATGAAGTCATAAAAGAAATACAAGGAAGAGCAGTGGATGTTTGTGTACTGCTGTTTGCTGACGATATGAATGGGAGTTGCAGGGTCTGGTAAATATGTTTGGAACAGTGTGCGAAAAATGGAATCTGAAGGTAAATGCGGGGAAGAGCAAGGTTATGGTCTTCAAAAGGGGTGAAGCCACAGAGTGTGAGGTGAAGTTGAACGGTCAGGCTATGGAGATTGTCAGCTCATTTAAGTATCTTGGCAGTGTACAGAGTAAAGATGGGAGTATGGATGAAGAAGTGTGGGAGAGGGTGCAACAGGGGAAGAGGGTTGTAGAAATGCTGAAAGCAGTAACATGAAATAGGGTGGTCAGCATGGAACTGAAGAAGTCATTATATGACAGTGTGGTAATCCCATCACTGACTTACGGAAGCGAAGCATGGACGTTGTTGGAGAGATTCAAACCAAGAGTGAAAGGGATGGAAATGAGTTACTTGAGAAGTGTGTGCAGAGTTACATGGAGGGATAGACATACGAATGAGGAATTACGAGAGAGGTGTGGTGTGAATGTACTGGAAAGTGCGAAAAAGAACACCTTGAGATGGTTCGGCCATGTGGAACGTATGGGAAGCGAGAGAATGACTAAGAGCGTGTACGAGTGAGGTGGAAGGACAGAGGGAGAAATAAACCGAGAGAGGTGGAAGGATGGAGTTAAGAAGTATATGCGTGCAAGCGGTGCTGGATGGGAGGAGGGGCATCGACTGACTGGGGACAGAGGTGCATAGGGGTGTTTCGTTCGTGGCCAACCCTTCGGGGATCAAGGCGTCCGTCAATAGATAGATAGATAAATTCATCTTAGGGCTATTTCTTACATTTTCTTTATCCTGTTAGTGTACTTTATTAAATTTGTTGGTAATGTAGTTGGTAATTGGTGTAATTTTACATATTTCAGATAAAGGATGTCAACAGAATAACAAATGATGAGCTGAAGAGACGTTTAGGTATGAAGAGTATTAGCGAGGAGATGCGTACAACTAAACAGGGATGGTATGGACATGTGGAGAGAATGGACGAACAAAATTGGGTGAAAAGATGCAGGTCTGCGATTGTGGAGGGAGCTGCACCAAGAGGTGGACCGAGTAAGACCTGGGATCGGACTATACGTGCCGATCTCAAATCCAAAAACTTGACAAGTAAAGCATCCCTTAACAGGGTTGCCTGGAACGCCGCCATTAGGAAAAGAGACTGAAACTGCACATCTGTGTGGAGCACTCAGTCTTAAAATGTTATGTACGTATGTATGTATAAATCTGAAGAGCACATGGGTAATCTATTTAGGCATTTTCAGTCAGTATTGCTGGGTAAAGGCTTAACATATTAATCTTTTGGAGTATTTCTTCCATTTATTTATCCTGTTAGTGAGTTTTATTGATTTCAGTGCTACTGTAGTGGTATTTGGTGTAATTTTACATATTTTAGATAAATCTGAAGAGAACATGCAATATATTTGGGCATTTTCAGTCAGTATTGCTGGGGAAACGGTTAGCATACTGTAGTCATCTTAGGAAGGGAAGAGAATGTGTAGCTCAGAGTTTTGCCCGGAAATGTGTTGTGGAGAAATATCTGGAGAAGCGACAAAAGTTGTATCCTGCATTTATGGAGTTGGAGAAGGCCTATGACAGAATTGATAGAGAAGGTATGTGGAAAGTACCGGTACTGAGAATATACGGAGTAGATGGCAAGTTGCTGAAAACAATGAAGAGCATGTATGAGGGTGCAAAGGTGTCAGTATGTGTGGATAATTAACAGAGCGAGTTCTTTAATCTGAATGTTGGGTTAAAGCAAGGGTGTGTGTGATGTCCCCATGGTTGTTCAATATATACCGGTACAGTATATGGATGGAGTCATGAAAGAAATACAAGGAAGAGCAGCGGATGTTGGTGTACCACTGATAAGGGAAGGAAACAAGTGGAAGTTGCCTCAACAGTACAGTACCGGTACTACTGTTGCTGACAACACAGTTCTGATGAGCGATAGTGAATGGGAGTTGCAGGGTCAGGTAAATATGTTTGGAACAGTGTGTGAAAAACGGAATCTGGAGGTAAATGCTAGGAAGAGCAATATTATGGTCATTGAAAGTGGTGCAACCATAGAGTGTGAAGTGAGGTTGAACGGCTATGAAGAATGTCAGCTCATTTAAGTAGTTGGGCAGTGTGTTGAGTAAAGATGTGAGTAGGCCTATGGATGAAGAAGTGTGGGAGAAAGTGTAACAGGGGAAGAGCGTTGAACTCTGAAAGCAGTAAGAAGAAATAGGGTGGTCAGCATGGAAGTAAAGAAGTCCTTGCATGACAGTGTGGTAATCTCGACATTGACTTATGGGAGGGAAGCATGGACGTTTCTGACTGGGATTGATCATTGATAATCATCGGTTATGCTAGTTGGAAAATTAGTTGGGTAGAATGTAGAGTTCAGGTGTACCGCCAGCCTTGTTTACACTACGCGGAGCAGCGGCGGACGCTGGCCATCATGTTCCCGTCTATTTGACTGCTTTTGGATACAATAATAGGTTGAGGGGGGTCACCCCCCCCATGACATACTGTCATCATCATATATATTGCCAGCAGGATGCAAATAACCGAAAAAAACGTCTTCAAAATAGACGCGAACTAAAGGCTGGTTCACACATAGCCGAGTCGGTGCGCGAGTCCAACACGAGTGATGAAATTTTGCTATTCAGCAATGACTCGTCGATACTCCTCAACACTCGTATAGACTCGTGCTACGCTCGTGTATACTCTTTGTTTACTTGACACACTCGTGGGTACTCGCCACGGGGTCCAAAAATGTCATGCATGCATGAAATTTTTGGGTCACGTGGCGAGTACCCACGAGTGTGGCCTAAATACGTGTAGCCTTGTGTACATACGTGTTAACTCGTGTTTGACTCTGAATAACTCTTCGTTATTCGTGTTAACTCGTGTTGACTCGTGTAAACCCGTGTAACACTCTTTGGTGATTCGTCGCTTTTCGTCATCATTTCGACGTTGACGAAGCAACACGTCTCTACACGCAACAACACGTATTTAACACACATGCAACACGTATCAACAAGAGTAGAAAGCACGAATGTGAGTGACAACATTTGGTGCCCCCATGATGCCAGAGTTTACACGATTCAAACACAAGTGAAAACACGAGTAAACAAGAGTAAACACGATCCACTGAGAAAAAAACACGAGTGTAACACGAAAAATCAAGTGTCATTTGAAATACCGTTATTACAAAAATGTAGGACGAATCAACGAGTTTACACGAGTTTACACGGATGTAACACGAGTCAACACGTGTGCAACAGAGATCCAATGAGAGTCAACGCGTTGTCTTTCGTGTTGATCTGTATAACAATCGTGATAATCCGTGTAACAATCGCGTTGACTCGTGTTAGACTCGTCCATACTCTTTGTTTACGTGCCCTGGAATGTGGCCATTATTTTTCAAATTTTTGATACTCGTGTTGGGTTCGTGTTACACTCGTTTTGACTCTCAGTTACTCGTACAGACTCTTGCATGAACACGTGTTGACTCGTATTGACTCGAGTTAACTTGTGTTACACTCTCCTTGACTCGGGAGCAATTGCTACTCGCGGCCGACTCAGCCTCCAGCGACGGCGATAATCGACGAGTGTGACTCGTGTTGCACTCGCGCACCGACTCGGCTATGTGTGAACCAGCCTTTAACCACGATGATCGACATATGTAAACATGACGGCGGGGGTGTCGGCGTCGGACACTTGCGATAATGTTCCCGTCTATTTTGAATGCCATTGGATACAATAATATGTTGAGGGGGGGCTTTGCCCCCATGACGTGTTGTCATCATCATATACATTGCCAGTAGGGAGCAAACAACCAAAAAAATTGCCGCAAAGCCCTCCCCTCAACATATTATTGTATCCAATGGCAGTCAAAATAGACGGGAACATGATCGCAAGCGTCCACCGCCGCCGCCGCCGTCATGTTTACATGGTCGATCGCCGCAGTTACTGTAAGTTCGCGTTTATTTTGAGTTTTTGACGACGATATTTTTTGGTTAGGCCTATTTGCCCCCTGCTGGCAAAATATATGATGATGACAATATGTCATGGGGGGTGTTTGCCCCCTCAACATATTATCGTATCCAACGGCATTCAAAATGGACGGGAACATGATGGCAAGCTTCCGTCGCCGCTTTGCGCAGTGTAAACAATGGTGGCGGTACGCCCGAACTCTACATTCTACCCGGCTAGGCCTATATTATAGGCTACAATAAAAAAGTAGGCTAGGCTATTTTATCTATAGGCTAACATTACAATTTAAGGTAGCATTCAAGTTGACTACAGCAGGACTTACCCTTGACCCGGTATAGGCTATCCTAGTGTTTACTAGGCCTATACCCCTTTGAAAGGACATTAGCCTAGCCTAACCTAACAACCTTACCTAACCTATTATAGTAGGCTATTATGGGTGGGGGCTGCTGCCCCCACACCCTGATTTTTGGTGTATTTGTCTATTTTGTCTGTGAAGTGGGAATTTTTTCAATTTGTCGATAACGAAAATCCTCCATGCGGACTATAGCCTATGGAGAAAAATATGGCGAATCTATTGTTGCCTATTATCTCTAATAAATTGTTTCTCATAATGCTGCAGTAGTGTCGTTTAATATACCAACCATTTAATTGTGTGCCTTTAAAAATGACCTAAATTAGGCTACAGGCTACTGGAAGATTAGAAGAATCTTTAAGAAAGACTAGGTTAGGGTTATTGTCGTGCCAAAGCTAGATTATAGCCTAAATATAAAAGGAAGTGAATAAAATGAAATATGCCGAAAAATATCGCCGTCAAAATAGACGCGAAGCTAACCACGGCGATCGCCCTATGTAAACATGACGACCGTACACCCGGTAACTACATCCATCCCATTAAAAGTTACTGTGGGACACAAAATATGTTGAGGGGGTCTCTGCGGCTCTGCCCCACCCACGTCGGCCCGTCACGTATTATGATGTACGGTAAGTCATCATCATCTGTGCTAATTCATAGGATCCCCAATTAAGGACAAAGTCAATCAACAGACGAAATAAGCTCCCAAATTACAATAACATAGCGGCCCGCCGTTTATGGGCGACTTTTTACACGTCATTTTAAATGTTACTTTCCTGCCCTGGTCTAGGCCTAATAGATTTTTCCAAAGAATCAAACTTAAATTAAAAGGAAGTAGCCTAGCCTACAGTTTATAGGAAGGCTATTCCAACATGCATTCCAGAACTTAGGCTAGCCTAGGCCTAGGCTATATGAAAATTTGTGGGTGGTCTGCCAAAAAAGAATCACTAGGCCTATTAGGCTATGGGTAGGCTAGTATGGGGTGCATTTTGCAAATCTTCTGAACTCTTAGGCCTAGGCTAGGCTAAATTAAAACTCACAAAATCTGAGTAAAACCAGCACTAGAATTTTGTCTTGTCTTGTCTTGAGGGTTAAGGGTAACCTCAGGCGAATACTCGCCCGCTCCGGCCCTACCGTAGTCGCGGAGATCCTATGTCACAATTAAATTAGTTTCTAGTTAAGGTTAAAATTCACCACCGTGTCACTTTCACTCTAGGTCATTCGTAGAACCGTAACACTGTAAAGGCAACAACCCAATAGCAGGTCATCAGGTGGCGAACCAGAGACCTACAAACCGCGGTACTAGGGCCAGAGCAATGTCTTGAAGCGAGGTGCCCTTATCAACCAACCCCAGACAATCCAGTAGGAGCTGTCGGAAGGAATCCATCTTTGAAGCCAGAAAGGGACGCCCATCCACATTTCTTACAGTTTCTTACAGTAGATCCTCTGGAAAAAGGCAAACTATGCCTGTGTATCCAGCTCAGTACCAGTACTTGCACTGCTGCGGTCGTTCACGGTGTTGGTGGCGGCGGTAGCAGACGCAAAAATTTTACTATTCTGTATTTTTGTTTTATAATCAAACTTCAAATCTTGTCTTCCCCATGCTTTATCAAGATTACTTTCAAACTCCCGTCACATGCTAAGTGACGGGATGAGGCGAGGCTTAGGAGGCATATGTAGGACGACCAGATGTAGGATGTGGAGGGGAAGAGGTACCGTACGACGATACATGGGATGCGGAGACTGCGGAGGGAAGAGCTCGTCAAAGTCATACGGTTCCTCAGGACCTCAACAATAACCGGGGGACGGCCGGTGCGGGCAATGGTCGATCGCCGTAGTTAATATAAGTTCGCGTCTATTTTGACGGCGATTTTTGTTGTAGTTAGGCTAGGCCAAGGATATTTGCCCCCTGCTGGCAATATATATGATGATGACAATATGTCATGGGGGGTGATTGACGCCCTCAACATATTATTGTATCCAACGATCTCAAACCTCTGTATCTCAAAAACGGCTAGAGCAAATTGGCTGTAAATTTCCACATCAAGGCTATTCCTTGACTGATTTGCCAGTTCACAATGAAACCTATTGCTAACTTCCTTGTTCTTCAGCAGCAGCGGCGGTGTCGGCGTTGGACGCTTGGGATAATGTTCCCGTCTATTTTGAATGCCATTGGATACAATAATATGTTGAAAGCCCCCCTCACCCCCCCATGACATGTTATCATCATCATATATTATATTGCCAGTAGGGGGCAAACAACCAAAAAAATTGTCACAAAGCCCTTCCCTAAACATATTATTGTACCCAAAGGCAGTCAAAATAGACGGAACATGATCGCAAGTGTTCACCGCCGCCGCCGCCGTCATGTTTACATGGACGATCGCCGCAGTTTGGTTAGGCCTATTTGCCCCCTGCTGGCAAATTATATGATGATGACAATATGTCATGGGGGTGATTGCCCCCTCAACATATTATTGTATCCAACGGCATTCAAAATGGACGTGAACATGATGGCAAGATGTCGTCGCCGTTCTGCGTAGTGTAAACATTGGTGGCGGTACGCCCGAACTCTACATTCTGCCCGGCTAGGCATATATTATAGGCTACAATAAATGAGTAGGCTAAGCTATTTTATCTATAGGCTAGGCTTAGTCTAATATTACAATTTAACGTAGCATTCAAGGAGACTACAGCAGGACTTACCTTTGACCGGGTATAGGCTATCCTAGTGTTTACTAGGCCTATACCCCTTTGAAAGGACATTAGCCTAGCCTAACCTAACAACCTTACCTAACCTATCATAGTAGGCTATTATGGGTGGGGCCCCCCAGACCCCGATTTTTGGTGTATTTGTCTATTTTGCCCCCTGCTGGCAATATGACGATGACATGACAAGTTTTTCATTCCTCTTTCTATGTTTTTCCCCTTCTGTTCTTATTCTGTCTCATTCGGTTGTCCTCCGGACGGACTATATCATATGCCACCCTGGCCTGGCTAGGTTATTAGCTCCTGACCTGATTTGTGTCGGTCGCTGATGCGGTCGAGCTGACTCAATTTCCCTTGGTGTGTGTATTTTTTGTGCATTTTGGTGCGATACTTTGTTTCCATAGACCTGATCTCTCATTCTTCGCTTTTGATCACTTCTTAATTGGTGCTGTGATGAAGTGTAGCAGTTCTTGCCTCATCTTTCGGCTCTACCATATAAGAGTTCTGCGGTGGAACTCATGTGGTGCGGCTGAATTGGTGAAATGGCGAGAAATGTCTGCGTATCTTCACCGTCCTAGATTTGTTCACCTGCCCTTCCCTACCTATCATGTCTTGATTGGTTGTCCATCTTGATCTAATTCTTCAGGCCAGCCCTATTAGAGTATTTTGGGGGAACTCAGTGGTGTGGTTAAACTATTTTTAATATATATTTGTTTAAATATGTAAGATATGCAATAAATTATGTAAAATATATTGTTTTTACTTTATACCTATACATATAATTGTCATTATTACGGAAATTCCTTTGACTATTTACATCGCTAGGCCTAGCTTCCTTATTTCTATGAATTTCCTCCAGTTCACAATGAAACCTATTGCTAACTTCCTTGTTCTTCAGCAGCCGCGGCGGTGTCGGCGTTGGACGCTTGGGATAATGTTCCCGTCTATTTTGAATGCCATTGGATACAATAATATGTTGAAAGCCCCCCCTCACCCCCCCCCCCATGACATGTTATCATCATCATATATTATATTGCCAGTAGGGGGCAAACAACCAAAAAAATTGCCGCAAAGCCCTTCCCTCAACATAATATTGTATCCAATGGCAGTCAAAATAGACTGAACATGATCGCAAGCGTCCACCGCCGCCGCCGCCGTCATGTTTACATGGTTGATCGCCGCAGTTTGGTTAGGCCTATTTGCCCCCTGCTGGCAAATTATATGATGATGACAATATGTCAAGGGGGTGTTTGCCCCCCTCAACATATTATTGTATCCAACGGCATTCAAAATGGACGGGAACATGATGGCAAGCTTTCGTCGCCGCTCTGCGTAGTGTAAACATTGGTGGCGGTACGCCCGAACTCTGCATTCTGCCCGGCTAGGCCTACATTATAGGCTACGATAAATGAGTAGGCATAGCTATTTTATCTATAGGCTAGGCCTAGTCTAATATTACAATTTAAGGTAGCATTCAAGGAGACTACAGCAGGACTTACCTTTGACCGGGTATAGGCTATCCTAGTGTTTACTAGGCCTATACCACTTTGAAAGAACATTAGCCTAGCCTAACCTAACAACCTTACCTAACCTATCATAGTAGGCTATTAAGGGTGGGGGCTGCCGCCCCCACAAGGCTATCCTAGTGTTTACGAGGCCTATACCCCTTTGAAAGGACATTAGCCTAGTCTAACCTAACAACCTTACCTAACCTATCATAGTAGGCTACTATGGGTAGGGGCTGCCGCCCCCACACCCAATTTTTGGTGTATTAGTCTATTTTGCCCCCTGCTGGCAATATGACGATGACATGACATGGGGGGTGGCAAAGCCACCCCTCAACATATTATTGTATCCATTGGCATTCAAAATAGACGAGAACATGATTGCAGACGTCCGCCGTCTCAGTTATGTTTACATTTGTCGATCGGCGTTGTTAAGTTCGCGTCTATTTTGACGGAGATTTATTTTGGTTATTTGCCGCCTGCTGGAAATATATATTATGATGACAATATGTCAAGGGGGGGTGAAGGGGGGCAAAGCCCAACCTTAACATATTATTGTATCCAAAGGCAGTCAAAATAGACAGGAAAAGGATGGCAAGCGTCCGACGCCACTACGCGTACGCGTAGTGTTAACAAGGCCGGCGATACACCCGGTAACTACATCCTACCCGGCTAATGTCTCTGGCTTGCTGTCCTGCACATACTTGTAAGTTGCCCACTGCTCTTTGTACATCTTTTCCAAATACAGACATGATTGCTTTTCCTATAATCCTTCTAAGAACTTCCCCAACGCCTACTGGTCTAACTCCTGGATTCTTATTTAAAGGTATCAGGCGACATGCTGTCAGAGCTTCTATGTTCACGCATGGTGATGATGCAAGTTTCTTTGCCAGCATTGCTATTGCTTCACAAAGGTCACCCGCGGCTGAACCAAACTTGTTTTGACTTAGGAAGATCCTCCAAGTCTTAGCATCTACTCCTGATGGACCTGCTCCTCCCTGTGTTTTCAGCGCCTTTCTCCATATGAGGTCTCCAGTTATATTCTCATATATCACCGGGTCTGGAGGAACATATTCCCCGTCTAGTTTGGCCTCATCACTTGCTGGTTTTGCTTCTGGGTGTTTCTCCTTCAGCTGGTCCAAGATGCGTCGATTCACTTCGTGCACCCCACTTGAGGCTTCCCCAGTGACCATTCTGACTGCCTGTGCCACTTTACCAATCCTCATGCTATTTCCCACTGATCGTGCCATATCATCTGGCTTCCTCTTTCTTCGTTGTTTTGTTTTCAGTCTTTGCTGGATTGCTCGTACTTGGCTAAGAATTTTGTCTAACTCCCCATTTTTCCACCACTCCATTCTCTGTTTCAGCGCTTTAAAGTTCTCATTCAGTTTTCCCTTTGGTCTTTTTCTTTTAAGGAACAACTGAGGAATGAAAGAAGCTATCTTGATTGCCACGTGCGCCAAAGGGGCATCCTGAACATACTTTAGGATCATACGTCTGAGTTCCCCCAGCATGTCTTTTGCGGCTTCACAAATCGGTAGTTCAAACTTATTATGTTGCCATTTTATCACTTCTGTATAGATTTCATTCACTAATGTTGTGAGTCCGTCACCAGAATGTCCTATCCATTCTCCACCATTCATGTTTACGTTACGAGGTCATTCGTTCTGTTCACGATCTTCGATTATTTCTCTCTCATTATCTTCGTTTAGGCCTACACTATTTTCATTATTTTGTTCCACACCTCTGTTGTCTTGCGAATTATTGATTCCTGCGTTTTCTTCTGCGGGCTGCAGTTGTTGATTGTTATTTTCTGCATTTTCTCTAACAGGGTTTGCTTGTACATCTCCATTAACTTCATTGTCTGTTTCACGGTTCATTTGTACTGCATCTCTCACTGCGTTTTGTCTGTCATCAGGATTATTCCTCGACTGGGACCGAGTTAATATCAACTTGTCTTATTATCATAATTTCCTACCTATTCCCTAATACTGAGTCTATCTATCATTTCTTCCTAAGGGACGAGCCTCTGCCCAATAAAGGTGAAAATGTAAACATCCTATGAGTAGCGTTAGAGATAGAAAGAGTAAGATCTATCTATCTATCTATCTATTGCCTGACGCCGTGATCCCCGAAGGGGTGGCCACGAACGAACCGCCCCCATGCACCTCTGTCCCCAGTCAGTCGACGCCCCTCCCCCCAACCAGCACCGCCTTCGTTCATGTAGTTCCTCACTCCATCCTTCCACCTCATATTCGGTCTACCTCTCCCCCTCTGTCCCTCCACCTCGCTCTCGTACACCCTCTTAGTCATTCTCTCGCTTTCCATACGTTCCATATGGC
Source organism: Paralithodes platypus (assembly GCA_032716605.1). Taxonomy (NCBI): domain Eukaryota; kingdom Metazoa; phylum Arthropoda; class Malacostraca; order Decapoda; family Lithodidae; genus Paralithodes; species Paralithodes platypus. Next base: position 40,738,986 of record CM064533.1, read on the forward strand.
CGAACCATCTCAAGTTGTTCCTTTTCACACTTTCCAGCACATCTACCTCCACACCACACCTCCTTCTTACTTCCTCATTAGTCTGTCTATCCCTCCATGTAACTCCGCACGCACTCCTTAAGTAATTCATTTCCACTGCTCTCACTCTTGGTCTGAGTCTCTCAACCAACGTCCATGCTTCGCTTCCGTAAGTCAGTGTCGGGATTACCACACTGTCATGCAAGGACTTCTTCACTTCCATACTGACCACCCTATTTCTTGTTACTGCTTTTAGCGTTCCTACAACCCTCTTCCCCTGTTGTACCCTCTCCCGCACCTCTTCATCCATAGTCCCATCTTTACTCAACACACTGCCCAGATACTTAAAAGAGTTGACGATCTCCATAGCCTGACCGTTCAGCTTCACCTCACACTCTGTGACTTCACCCCTTTCGAAGACCATAACCTTGCTCTTCCCCGTATTTACCTTCAAATTCCGTTTTTCGCACACTGTTCCAAACTCATTTACCAGACCCTGCAACTCCCATTCATTATCACTCATCAGAACTGTATCATCCGCAAACAGCAGTATAGGTAGCTTCCACTCAATTCCCTCCCTTTTCAGCGATACACCAACATCCACTGCTCTTGATAGTATTTCTTTCATAACTCCATCCATATATACAGTAAACAACCACGGGGACATCACACACCCCTGTTTCAAACCAACATTCAGGTCAAAGAACTCGCTCTGCTCACTCTCCACACGTACTGCCGCCTTTGCACCCTCATACATGCTCTTCACTGCTTTCAGCAACTTGCCCTCTACTCCGTATATTCTAAGTACTTTCCACAAACCTTCTCTATCCACTCTGTCATAGGCCTTCTCCAAGTCCATAAAGGCAACATACACCTTTTGTTTCTTCTCCAGATACTTCTCCACAACACAATTCAGGGTAAAAATCTGATCTACACATCCTCTTCCCTTCCTAAAACCTCCCTGCTCGTCGCCTATCCATTTCTCCGTTCTCACTCTCACTCTCTCAATCACTACCCTACTGTATACCTTCCCTACTACGCTTAGAAGACATATTCCTCGGTGGTTACCACACACTCCTCTTTCCCCTTTGCCCTTATATAGGGGGACTATTATGCCAGTCTTCCAGTCATCGGGTGCACTCCCCTTCTCCCATGCTAGTTTGCACATTTTCCATACCCATTCTATCACTATCTCACCACCATACCTCAACATTTCCCCACACACTCCATCTGTTCCTGGTGCTTTCCCCAACTTCACTCTTTTCATGGCTTCCCACACTTCTGACCTCCTGATCCCCACCTCCTCCTCCACTACTTCTCTTCTTCTCCCTCCCATACCATATCCAGCTATGTTTGCTGGCTCTTCATTCCTTTCATTTAGCAACTCACTGAAGTACTCCCTCCATCTTTCGACTCTCTCTTGCTTCTCGGCTAGCATTCTCCCATTCTTATCTTTCACACCCTTACTGTTTCCCTTGCTACCTTCCCTAACTTTCTTGACTTCTTTCCAGAACAGTTTCTTACTCTCCCTCCATTTTACACTCAGATTCCTTCCAAATTCCTCATCTACTCTTCTCTTACTTTCCTTCACTACTCTCTTCACCACCCTCTTACTCTCCACGTACCTCGCTCGTTTCTGTCTCTCGGAATCTTCATTCCCTCTACTACCCAACCACACTCTATATGCTTTCTTCTTTTCTTCCACAGCTATTCTTACCTCTTCTGTCCACCATGCTGTACCTTTCACTCCCCTCCCTCTTCTCCTCACTCCACACACCTCCTCACATGAGTAAGATAAGTTATTTAAATCACCTAGTATGATGCAAGGCTACAGAAGATCAGGCTATATTACAAGACAGTGGGTGCAAAAGAAAATAGAAAAATTAAGTAAAATAAAAGTAGTGTTTAAAAATACGCACAAAGAATAAACAGAGAAAAAAAAAAAATATATATATATATATATATATATACATAATACAAAACGATTATTGTAATGAGAAAGGAAATACACTAATTAAGAGAGTAAAATGATTAAAAAGACAAGTGTCAAAATAGTGCTAAGGATTAAAGAAGGATGTTAGAAATCTACTATTAGTTTGAGACAAAGGTCCTGGTTATCAGTATGCACATAATATATCAGCGAATTATACCTTATTTTAAATAGTATACTTAGTTACTAGTTCGTTAGAGATAACTCTCACATGAAATATACCACTTCAAGTCTGATTTCCCTGACTCGGCCATAAATCATATATACCTACCTAATATAATCGGCTGTTTCCTCAAAGCTAAATGACTCTATACAAAGCTAAAGAAACCTTGGCAATTTGAGTCGCTTTACATTCTAAATATGCCTAACTTTAAATGGAAACCAGCCAATTATGTCCTAAGATTTAATTATTTTCAAGTCAAAAATATGTACAAAATATTACATCATGTTACTCATGTAAATTATTAGCATGAGGGACATTGAGGAAAGTGGAAGGAAGAGGTACCTATACATACCTACCCTACCAAATAATAATGATAAATTAAAAAAATTATTTTTGGTGAATGACAGAGTATTGGCTAAGGTTTTTAACCCACTGAGACCCAGCGTCGCATGCGTCGGCAGTGTTTGACCACCAGCCCCCAGCGACGCACCACGTGCGTCCGGCATATTAAAATCAGTTACGTGGCTCGTAAGGTAGGAAATGGCGGGAGAATAGGAGGGGGAGGTACCGTAGTGTATGGGCGAGCCGGGCCGGTAGGTGTGAGCGGGCCACGACAGCCGCGCGGCCAGTGGTGGTGGGCTTAGTGGGGCTACTTTACCCACTTACTTCACCGCGACTTTGGACCGTCATTAATCCTGTCGTATGGGAGCTAGAGGGTTAAGATTTGTGTGAGACACTCCTTAGGATGTACACATTACAATGCCATACTCAGTATTCACCCTAGTGCTGCCTAGCGGGTGGTCATGCGGGGGAGGTGAACTTTCGACCCCCCCCCCCCACGCCCCCCAAATGACCGAGGTGAGCATTTTTTTATTTTTTTCTTCATTTCTCACCTTTCTCTTCCATTTTAGACAAACAAAATCTGTTGAGGCTCCTCCCCCCCCGCCCCCAAATATCCGAGGTGATTTTTGACATATTTTCCCCTTCTGTTCTTATTCTGTCTCATTCGGTTGTCCTCCGGACGGACTATATCATATGCCACCCTGGCCTGGCTAGGTTATTAGCTCCTGACCTGATTTGTGTCGGTCGCTGATGCGGTCGAGCTGACTCAATTTCCCTTGGTGTGTGTATTTTTTGTGCATTTTGGTGCGATACTTTGTTTCCATAGACCTGATCTCTCATTCTTCGCTTTTGATCACTTCTTAATTGGTGCTGTGATGAAGTGTAGCAGTTCTTGCCTCATCTTTCGGCTCTACCATATAAGAGTTCTGCGGTGGAACTCATGTGGTGCGGCTGAATTGGTGAAATGGCGAGAAATGTCTGCGTATCTTCACCGTCCTAGATTTGTTCACCTGCCCTTCCCTACCTATCATGTCTTGATTGGTTGTCCATCTTGATCTAATTCTTCAGGCCAGCCCTATTAGAGTATTTTGGGGGAACTCAGTGGTGTGGTTAAACTATTTTTAAATATATATTTGTTTAAATATGTAAGATATGCAATAAATTATGTAAAATATATTGTTTTTACTTTATACCTATACATATAATTGTCATTATTACGGAAATTCCTTTGACTATTTACATCGCTAGGCCTAGCTTCCTTATTTCTATGAATTTCCTCCAGTTCACAATGAAACCTATTGCTAACTTCCTTGTTCTTCAGCAGCCGCGGCGGTGTCGGCGTTGGACGCTTGGGATAATGTTCCCGTCTATTTTGAATGCCATTGGATACAATAATATGTTGAAAGCCCCCCCTCACCCCCCCCCCCATGACATGTTATCATCATATATTATATTGCCAGTAGGGGGCAAACAACCAAAAAATTTGCCGCAAAGCCCTTCCCTCAACATAATATTGTATCCAATGGCAGTCAAAATAGACTGAACATGATCGCAAGCGTCCACCGCCGCCGCCGTCATGTTTACATGGTTGATCGCCGCAGTTTGGTTAGGCCTATTTGCCCCCTGCTGGCAAATTATATGATGATGACAATATGTCAAGGGGGTGTTTGCCCCCCTCAACATATTATTGTATCCAACGGCATTCAAAATGGACGGGAACATGATGGCAAGCTTTCGTCGCCGCTCTGCGTAGTGTAAACATTGGTGGCGGTGCGCCCGAACTCTGCATTCTGCCCGGCTAGGCCTACATTATAGGCTACGATAAATGAGTAGGCATAGCTATTTTATCTATAGGCTAGGCCTAGTCTAATATTACAATTTAAGGTAGCATTCAAGGAGACTACAGCAGGACTTACCTTTGACCGGGTATAGGCTATCCTAGTGTTTACTAGGCCTATACCCCTTTGAAAGAACATTAGCCTAGCCTAACCTAACAACCTTACCTAACCTATCATAGTAGGCTATTAAGGGTGGGGGCTGCCGCCCCCACAAGGCTATCCTAGTGTTTACGAGGCCTATACCCCTTTGAAAGGACATTAGCCTAGTCTAACCTAACAACCTTACCTAACCTATCATAGTAGGCTACTATGGGTAGGGGCTGCTGCCCCCACACCCAATTTTTGGTGTATTAGTCTATTTTGCCCCCTGCTGGCAATATGACGATGAAATGACATGGGGGGTGGCAAAGCCACCCCTCAACATATTATTGTATCCATTGGCATTCAAAATAGACGAGAATATGATTGCAGACGTCCGCCGTCTCAGTTATGTTTACATTTGTCGATCGGCGTTGTTAAGTTCGCGTCTATTTTGACGGAGATTTATTTTGGTTATTTGCCGCCTGCTGGAAATATATATTATGATGACAATATGTCAAGGGGGGGTGAAGGGGGGCAAAGCCCAACCTTAGCATATTATTGTATCCAAAGGCAGTCAAAATAGACAGGAAAAGGATGGCAAGCGTCCGACGCCACTACGCGTACGCGTAGTGTTAACAAGGCCGGCGATACACCCGGTAACTACATCCTACCCGGCTAATGTCCTTTCAAAGGGGTAGCCTATAAATTAGTAAACACTAGGATAGCCTATACAACGCAACTCTTGCCGATAGGCCTAGCCTAAAGGCTAACCTATTCATAAAGGTGTCTATTTTGACGGCAATTTTTTCGGTTATTTGCCCCCTGCTGGCAATATATATGATGGTGAAAATATGTCATGGGGGAGGGGGGGGGGTGCCCCCCTCAACATATTATTGCATCCAATGGCATTCAAAATAGACAGGAAATTTATTGCAAACGTCCGACACCTCCCCCGCCACCGCCATGTTTACATGTGTCGATCGCCGTGGTTAAGTTCGCGTCTATTTTGACGGAAATTTTTTCGGTTATTTGCCCCCTGCTGGCAATATATAAGATGATAACAATATGTCATGAGGGGGGGGGGGGGGGCTGAACAATGACCTCTAACCTCTGTATCTCAAATTGGGCTAGAGCAAATTGGCTGCAAATTTCCACATCTAGGCTTTTCCTTGAGTGACTCTTCCCAAATGGTAGACATATTAGCTTGATCACTCTAGGCCTAAGCCCTAGTTGTTTTTTAATTACAGAGGTTATAGCCTATGTCATGATTTCTTGCCTACTTACAGCGAATAGACTAGGCCTATTGTAGATTGGTAAAATATTTGCTTAATAGGCCTAAGCTATGTTGGCTGTGCAATTGTCTCGATTTGACAATTTCTACCTAATTAGGCCTAAAGCAGCCTCAGTCTATTCCCAACCCCCAAACAGCATCCCATGTTAAGCCCTAGTATCCCATGTTAGGCCTAATCCCACTCTCAATCAAAATTCGAAATTATAAATTCGTACCTACCGGTAGCCTGCCTAGGCTAGGCCTATATTTGTCGTGAATAGATATAGAAAATGGTTTAAAGGAAAGACCATCCTATATTATGTTCAAATAATATGTAATAGCACTGTGTATGGTTGCATTAAATTTAAATAGTGATAGATGTGTATATTAATGGGATAAATACTCCGAAGTTCGCATACGTTCAGAAAATTATAGTCCAACACTGTTGCCAGATACTAATCAATCCCATTATCATTATATCATAATGGATTTTACTCATTTGCATAATTTCAAATACCTAGGACATTAATATAATATTTGTCTATCTTTTTTGTAGTGATATTTGTCTGATTTAGTGGTATATTGGTGTCTGTCTAGGGTTATAATGCATTGTGAAAGTTACCTCTGCATCTCTGACTTGGTAACAGTTCGGTATGGGCCGGCTTAAGTAACTCTGCTTTCTTTGAGTACTACACGGCAAGAGAAGCTTTTGGTTCTGTCATTACTGTTCAAGGTAAACAGCAACTGCTAAATTCGACATCATGTTCAAATAATATGTAATAGCATTGACTATGGTTGTATTACACAACAATCGTGATAGGTTTCTATTTTATGTGGATAAATAGTATTAAGCTGAATAAACTAAATACCGAAAGTTCACTAGAGTGGTTGTTGATACATTTGCTAGATATGATGGAGGAGGGAAGTAGGAAGGAAGGGTTAGGCAGTGTTGCCAGTTGTATCGCTACATATTACCGCTAGATGTAGAGCTATTTACTTCAATTTAGAAGCCATTTTTTCATATCTAGAGAGATTTACTAGGGATAATTTAAAAATGTCAGACATTCTAGTCATATTACATTGTAAAATTTGCATAACAAACAAACCAAAACTCTTTAGAAATTGCAGCATTATTCAAAAATTGTTTGACTATGTAGCAACATGCTAGCGACTTTTGAGAAAGGATCTAGCGGTATTTTGTGGAGACATACTGGGAGGGTGGGATGGAGGTGGTGGTTGCAGTGTTGCCAGTTGTAAAGATACATATTACCGCTAAATGTAGAGCTATTTACTTCAATCTAGCAGCCATTTCTTTTATATCTAGAGACATTTACTAGGGATAATTTGAAAATTTCAGACATTCTAGTCATACTACATTGTAAAATTTGCAAAACAAACTAACCAAAACTCTTTAGAAATTGCAGCATTATCCTAACATTGTTTGGCTATGTAGCAACATGCTAGCGACTTTTGAGAAAGGATCTAGCGGTATTTCGTGGTAACACTTTAGGAAGGTTAAAATACGAGTCACACGGGCAATTGCCAAAACTTTAAAGGTCCATATCATTGTTATTAAACTAAGCATTTGGCAAAGGGAGGGATTGTTAACCCGCTGAGCCCCGGCTAGTTATATTATTTTGTTCATCCTATCCCAAGCTATTTTCACTTTTTTTTATTGTTTGCTAAAATGGAAGACAAGGGTGAGAAATGAAAAAAAAAAAAAAAAATCACCTCGGATATTTGGGGGCGGGGGGGGAGGAGCCTCAACAGATTTTGTTTGTCTAAAATGGAAGAGAAAGGTGAGAAATGAATAAAAAAATAAAAAAATGCTCACCTCGGTCATTTGGGGGGCGTGGGGGGGGGGTCGAAAGTTCACCTCCCCCGCATGACCACCCGCCCGGCAGCACTAGGGTGAATACTGAGTATGGCATTGTAATGTGTACATCCTAAGGAGTGTCTCACACAAATCTTAACCCTCTAGCTCCCATACGACAGGATTAATGACGGTCCAAAGTCGCGGTGAAGTAAGTGGGTAAAGTAGCCCCACTAAGCCCACCACCACTGGCCGCGCGGCTGTCGTGGCCCGCTCACACCTACCGGCCCGGCTCGCCCATACACTACGGTACCTCCCCCTCCTATTCTCCCGCCATTTCCTACCTTACGAGCCACGTAACTGATTTTAATATGCCGGACGCACGTGATGCGTCGCTGGGAGCTGGTGATCAAACACTGCCGACGCATCACGTGCGACGCTGGGTCTCAGTGGGTTAAAAACCTTAGCCAATACTCTGTCATTCACCAAAAATAATTTTTTTAATTTATCATTATTATTTGGTAGGGTAGGTATGTATAGGTACCTCTTCCTTCCACTTTCCTCAATGTCCCTCATGCTAATAATTTACATGAGTAACATGATGTAATATTTTGTACATATTTTTGACTTGAAAATAATTAAATCTTAGGACATAATTGGCTGGTTTCCATTTAAAGTTAGGCATATTTAGAATGTAAAGCGACTCAAATTGCCAAGGTTTCTTTAGCTTTGTATAGAGTCATTTAGCTTTGAGGAAACAGGCCGATTATATTAGGTAAGGTTATATATGATTTATGGCCGAGTCAGGGAAATCAGACTTGAAGTGGTATATTTCATGTGAGAGTTATCTCTAACGAACTAGTAACTAAGTATACTATTTAAAATAAGGTATAATTCGCTGATATATTATGTGCATACTGATAACCAGGACCTTTGTCTCAAACTAATAGTAGATTTCTAACATCCTTCTTTAATCCTTAGCACTATTTTGACACTTGTCTTTTTAATCATTTTACTCTCTTAATTAGTGTATTTCCTTTCTCATTACAATAATCGTTTTGTATTATGTATATATATATATATATATATATATTTTTTTTTTTCCCTGTTTATTCTTTGTGCGTATTTTTAAACACTACTTTTATTTTACTTAATTTTTCTATTTTCTTTTGCACCCACTGTCTTGTAATATAGCCTGATCTTCTGTAGCCTTGCATCATACTAGGTGATTTAAATAACTTATCTTACTCTTTCTATCTCTAACGCTACTCATAGGATGTTTACATTTTCACCTTTATTGGGCAGAGGCTCGTCCCTTAGGAAGAAATGATAGATAGACTCAGTATTAGGGAATAGGTAGGAAATTATGATAATAAGACAAGTTGATATTAACTCGGTCCCAGTCGAGGAATAATCCTGATGACAGACAAAACGCAGTGAGAGATGCAGTACAAATGAACCGTGAAACAGACAATGAAGTTAATGGAGATGTACAAGCAAACCCTGTTAGAGAAAATGCAGAAAATAACAATCAACAACTGCAGCCCGCAGAAGAAAACGCAGGAATCAATAATTCGCAAGACAACAGAGGTGTGGAACAAAATAATGAAAATAGTGTAGGCCTAAACGAAGATAATGAGAGAGAAATAATCGAAGATCGTGAACAGAACGAATGACCTCGTAACGTAAACATGAATGGTGGAGAATGGATGGGACATTCTGGTGACGGACTCACAACATTAGTGAATTAAATCTATACAGAAGTGATAAAATGGCAACATAATAAGTTTGAACTACCGATTTGTGAAGCCGCAAAAGACATGCTGGGGAACTCAGACGTATGATCCTAAAGTATGTTCAGGATGCCCCTTTGGCGCACGTGGCAATCAAGATAGCTTCTTTCATTCCTCAGTTGTTCCTTAAAAGAAAAAGACCAAAGGGAAAACTGAATGAGAACTTTAAAGCGCTGAAACAGAGAATGGAGTGGTGGAAAAATGGGGAGTTAGACAAAATTCTTAGCCAAGTACGAGCAATCCAGCAAAGACTGAAAACAAAACAACGAAGAAAGAGGAAGCCAGATGATATGGCACGATCAGTGGGAAATAGCATGAGGATTGGTAAAGTGGCACAGGCAGTCAGAATGGTCACTGGGGAAGCCTCAAGTGGGGTGCACGAAGTGAATCGACGCATCTTGGACCAGCTGAAGGAGAAACACCCAGAAGCAAAACCAGCAAGTGATGAGGCCAAACTAGACGGGGAATATGTTCCTCCAGACCCGGTGATATATGAGAATATAACTGGAGACCTCATATGGAGAAAGGCGTTGAAAACACAGGGAGGAGCAGGTCCATCAGGAGTAGATGCTAAGACTTGGAGGATCTTCCTAAGTCAAAACAAGTTTGGTTCAGCCGCGGGTGACCTTTGTGAAGCAATAGCAATGCTGGCAAAGAAACTTGCATCATCACCATGCGTGAACATAGAAGCTCTGACAGCATGTCGCCTGATACCTTTAAATAAGAATCCAGGAGTTAGACCAGTAGGCGTTGGGGAAGTTCTTAGAAGGATTATAGGAAAAGCAATCATGTCTGTATTTGGAAAAGATGTACAAAGAGCAGTGGGCAACTTACAAGTATGTGCAGGACAGCAAGCCAGAGGAGAAGCAGCAATACATGCAATGGGGAAGGTGTATCATGAGGAAGATTGTGAAGCGGTACTGCTAATGGATGCAACAAATGCCTTTAACACCATTAATAGGGAGGCAGCTATTCACAACATCAAGATCAAATGCCCGAGCATCGCAAAGTACATAGAAAATACTTATAAGGAGCCAGCTAACCTGTATATAGTTGGAAGCACAAAGAAGGAAGAAATTAAAATTCTCAAATCAAATGAAGGAACAACGCAAGGCGATCCAGTGGCAATGGCAATGTACGCACTGGCACTATCAATTCTGCAGCAGAAAATAAAACATGAGGTAACCCGAGTGAAACAAGTGGCGTATGCAGATGACCTCACAGGTGCAGGAAAAATAGGGGATCTCAAAGAATGGTGGCGGAGAGTACAATCGGTAGGCGAAGTCATTGGGTACCATCCGAATGCTAGTAAATCTGTACTAATAGTGAAAGAAAACAAGTATGAAGAAGCGGTGCGGACTTTTGATGGGACAGGATTGAAGATTACAAAGGAGGGTCAATGCCATTTGGGAGCAGTAATAGGGACAGAAGAATGCAAGAGAGACTATGTGCGAAAAAAGGTAGCGGAGTGGGTAAAGGAAGTGAAAACCCTGGCAGACATTGCGAAATCTGAACCACATGCTGCATATACTGCCTTCACATATGGTGTTAAGAACAGATGGACCTTTCTTATGAAAATTGTGCCTGGCATTAGACAGATGCTCCAACCGCTTGAAGAAGCAATCAGAGGAACATTCATACCGGCCTTAACAGAGATGGAAGGCGTCACGCAAGAGCTAAGATATCTATTAGCTCTTCCGCCAAGGTTCGGAGGTATGGGAATCATAAACCCAGTGGAGGCGGCACTACATGAGTACCAATATTCCCTTAAACTTACTACGTCTCTGACAGAAAAAATACGGGAGCAAAATGAAAATGATGAGGTGGACGAAGAGGAACAACGAAATGCAAGACAGGAAATTACAAAGAGCAGAGAAGAGAGACAGAAACATAGCCTAGAACAAATTAAGACCAGATGTAGGGAAGAACTGAAAATGAGAGTTGAGATGGCACAAGACACGGGGGCTTCAAATTGGCTCACATCATTACCAATAAAGGAGAAAGGCTTCAGCTTAAATAAACAAGAATTCAATGATGCCGTAGCCTTGAGGTATGGGTGGCCAGTTTCGAACCTGCCGCTGAAATGTGCATGCGGTGAAATAAACAACCCAGACCACTGTATGACCTGTAAGAAAGGAGGATTCATCTGTATCCGGCATGATGAAGTACGAGACATCACTGCACAAATGCTGGACGAGGTGTGCCATGATGTCAGAATCGAACCGGAACTTCTGCCTATGGACGGACAGCGCTTGGCCCACAATACTGCAAATACTTCAAATGAAGCAAGAGTGGACGTAAGTGCTCGAGGTTTTTGGACGAGGGGACAACGGGCTTTTTTCGACATCAGAATCTTCAACCCAAGAGCACAAACATATCGTGAGCGAGGACACAAGGCGGCATACTTGAGAAACGAAAGTGGAAAAAAACGCGCTTATGAAGAAAGAATTTTGAACAAGGATCAAGGAAGCTTTACTCCTCTGGTCTTCTCATCGTCGGGAGGTATGGGACCTTCTGCAAGTGTCTTCTATGCCAGATTAGCTGCACAAATATCGGAGAAAAAGCGCCAGCATAGAAGCCAAGTCATAACTTGGATGAGATGCCGGCTCTCTTTCTCTCTTCTCAGGTCTGCACTCCTATGTCTCAGGGGTACAAGGTCCTCCCCGCTACAGAGGACAAGAGTGAGAGACTTGGACTTTGAAATGGTCGTGGCGGAGGGACGAATTGGGGAACAACTAGGTTGATTGTAGGGAGGTACTGGTACAATAAGATAAACTACAATGTAACTAGAATAAGATAGATTGTACACCACTTTGTAACGGTCACCTAAATAAAAAACAAAAACAAAAAAATGTATAGGTAGGTTGGCTAAATAATTGGTGGAATTCGTAGGGACTCAAACTGTTTTGAGAGAGTTAAATAAAAAAAAATTATAGATCTGAATAATAAAGAGATTATGTTATTAAGCAAAACTGGGGGATGCGTGGAAGCCTATAGACTGTAGACGGTAAACTTTGTGTGGGTAGCGAATGCGGCCAAACTATTCCACCCATTTTTATTTTTTTGGTATCAAAACGTTCGGAATCACGAGCCTCACCCAACTACGCAAGCATGGCTTTGATCATCGGCGTAGTTTTCAAGATGTGGAATTTTAAGTGGAATTATAGGTTTTTTCAAGATTGCCGGAAAGAAACCCACGTGCAAAAGCAAAACCTTCTCTATAAAATTTGCGGAGCATTAGTAGGGGAGTGCGTATGCCAAAGCCCAGTCGTTTCCTGTGAGTGGGAGAGACGGTATTTAGGCGTTAACTTTTTCGGGAAATCGGCTGCCACGGACCTGTTTGGCCGCCATGCCGGATGTTTAGCATATCAAAAGTTGCCCAATACAAAAACGCACCTCTTGTGAAAGTTTGATCCCGATCCAAAAAGCGGTTCTGGAGTTATTGCGTCGAAACCGGCGCGTAAGAAGAATTTGGATGAAAACCCAGGTTTAATGATTACAATAGGGGTTCCCCGTAGGGGACGAACCCCTAATAATAATAGAGTAAGTCAAAAGGAAAAAAAAAACGAATCAGCCAAGGTTCAAAGGTTATAGGAATCTCGTCATATACAATAACATTTTGAAAACATAGTAATAAGAAGAACAATAGTATTAAGATTAAATATAAAGCACTACAATTTGTTTTTGTTTACATACACAATCGATAATATAATTATCTAGTTTGCATATTCCACTGTTTTCATTCATACTAACATTATCCGTGTAGCTTTACTGTACCTATAATCTTATTACCTACGTAGCCAAGGGGAATATGACTTGAGTGTGATGAGCTGACGACTATGTTTGATTTGTTTTGTTTATATTATTTTTGTTTTGTATTTATTTATTTTTGTTTTACCTGGCTGATAGCTTCTAATCATCTAGCAGTTGGTGGACTCTGGGGTGTGGCTTTGTGACGTGGTAGGCGACGTCCTAGGTTGTGACAGCTGGGCAGAGGATCCGGGCTTTATGTTGTTGGTGGATGGTCATATAAAGAGTGGTGGTTTTGGGGTAGCTCGTATATTATCACTTGGTATCACTATCACTGATGCGATGAGTCTTGGAGGTTTAGACATTGAGGGAGCGGGCATTATATCTATATATACAAACACAATTGCAAGTTGTCCCCCCCCCCCCCACCCCCCATAAACATTATACACACATCCTAGCATTCACATCTTCACCTTCATTTATGTGCTTTACACCCTCTTATACATACCCTCACTTTCATACTCACTCCGTTGTATAATGTGCACACTCTAATACCCACATTTTCCGACATCAAATTATGATGCACACTCCATTTCACTCATACAGTATGCCTGTCTTCTAAACTGCTCCTCACACTCCACTCGCATACACACACCCTGACTCTCGCACACACATACACACACACACACACACTGATACATTATGGTATCACAAGGACCCCAATGGAAATACGCCTAACGGCCTTATTGCGCTATCCTTAGTTGGAATTATGCAGAGCTGGTACATGTCATATTTGTAACATACTATGTGGTACCAACTTTGTAAATTGCTAACTGAATAAATATTATTATTATTATTATTATTATTATTATTATTATTACCCATTAACATTCAGTCACTTACATATTGTATAACCCAAACCCTCACTCTAATACCCACATTCTTATAAATGCTCTACATCCGTACACCCTGCTTCACACAACCTTACTCCATCACAGACACACAAACACACACTCTCACTCACTCTCTTATGCCTTCCTAAGCACACCCTGACCCTCACACTCTCGACTTCCTAACTAGGTCATCAGTGTCCCCTCACAGCGACACCCTCCAAGCTCTATATGCTGGATAAATGAGACCGGATTTTTAAAGTCTCCAGACCATCTTTTCCTACCTTTTTCTAATTTTCGAGGCCCACTATCTCTCTCTCTCTCTCTCTCTCTCTCTCTCTCTCTCTCTCTCTCTCTCTCTCTCTCTCTCTCTCTCTCTCTCTCTCACACACACGGCACCCTTCTTCTACAGGTAGTTTCGGCCTTCTTTGATTTTTAGGTTGAAGCCAAATTGCACTCCACTGACTGTATACTGTTTAACTCTTGGAGCTGGCAGGTACTCACATTTTTGGTTATCATTATAGAAACATAATTGTATTGCCTGCAAAGGCATAGTAACTATACATATAACAAACTATGAATTGAATTAGACATTTAAAATATAATAGGCTTCACTCACCAATTATTACTGAGTATTTGTTTTGATGCTTAAGATTGCATAATTAACAATATAAGAGTTCCATGATATATTATGGGAGTTCCTACGTCTGCTTTAATATACCAGTACTTCAGAGATTAAATTTAATATACAAAATATGCAATGCTCATCAAATACCTACAATTTTACTAAGAGTAAAGTTCAAATATCATGCCATATATTTACACTTCCTCTTATTATTCCTTTTTGAACGTAAAATAAATATTTATATGCAAAACAGGCCGCAGATTAACTAGAAATATACCTACTGCAATGATAAAATGGTTTGATTTGGCTTGCTATATATTTTTAGTGTAAACACCGACTTTTAGCTTCACACTAATAGACGACCCAAGGAACACAGTATGGACCGTACTAAAAAGAGGTTGGAAATATTCTCCACCTACCCCGTCCCGCCCCACACGCCTCTTGTCCGTTAAGGGAGTCCACTTCGCATTTTTTTATCTTTATCTCCCTCTCTCTTTGGCTTGTATCCATTCGGCCCCATTCAGCCTACTGTTTTAAGACGTTTACCCCCATACAGGTGTCAATATTTTCCTGGCGAACGGTAGTGACCCAGCATATATATATATTTTTGTTTTACAGCAAGCTAAATTTGCAAATTTTTCGATAGAAATATGCCTCCGGCAAAGCTGGATTTCTCCATAAAATACTAGCTCGCTATCGCTCGCCAGGAAGAAATCGACAACTGGACGGCGATACACTTCTTAAACAGTTGGCTGAATGGGGCCTAATGGATACAAGCCAGGGAAAGAGAGAAAAGGAGAGAACAATATAAAAAGCCGGTGACCTCCCTCAAGTGTAGTCTCTCCCACTCACTCTGTCAGTTTTCACGCTACATGTTTGACTCCTTCCTTCGAGTGCCCCTTGGAAGCGAGATTCTTTGCTGACAGAGGATGATTTGTATTTGAATTTCATTAAATTTAACCTGGTGCCACGTTCATGAATTAACTACGCTATTTTAGGCGACACACACACACACACACACACACACACACACACACACACACACACACACACACACACACACACACACACACACACACACACACACACACACACACACACACAGAAGTTTATTGATTTTATATTTGTTTATATTCCCTTTCGGTAAATCGCACTACATGGGTTTTCAAATATCAAATACCTAATGTAAAAGATAGTTTAAGATAAATACATTGTTCTATAATTTACAAAAGATAAATTGCAATAGGTCTATGACTCTCAAGTACTGGGATTGTATGAGATGAATAGAATCATTGGCCAAGAACAGCACCATGCAAAAACCCATACACGTACAATAATGTGCCAGTAAGTTCCTAGTAGCTGTGAAACACTTGGAGAAAATACCTTCCGGTAAACGAAAAATAAATAAATAAATAAATAAATAAATACAATACATAGGGAGAATATCGAAATTCCTTGAAGCATAAACAAAAGAATGACGACATAAATAATAACAATGAAACAAAAACAGAAATTAAGACTACCAGGACTGATGACAATGGGAATGCTTGGCAAAAAAAGAAAAAACATAAAAAAGGCGTGGGAGATAAAGAGAAAGGGTGCGAGAGATGAAGCCCATTATGTGAAGCGGATGGTAGAGAGAGGCCGGAGAACAGAGGGGAGAGTGGGAGAGGAAAGGACGGCAAGTGAACAAGAGAAAATACATTTATGGCAGAGATTAAGGGGGGTGACCTGTTTTTTGTTATTTCTGTCTATTTCTCTCTTTCTCTGGCTCGTATCCATTCGGCCCCATTCAGCCAACTATTTTAAGACGTTTATCCCCATCTAGGTGTCGATTTCTTCCTGGCGAGCGATAGCGAGCCAGCATTATATATATGAAGAAATCCGGCTTCGCCGGAGACATTTTTCTATCGAAAAATGTACAAATTTAGCCTGCTGTCAAACAAAACTAAAAAATATGTTGGCTCGCTACCGCTCACCAGTACAAAATTGACACCTGGATGGGGATAAATGTCTTAAAACAGTAGGCTGAATGGGGCCAAATGGATACAAGCCAGAGAAAGATAGAAAAGGACAGAACAAAAACAGGTCACCCCCCTTAAAAGAAAAGATCCGGTGAATAAATAAAACATGAACAGTTGTTTCTCACTTCCTGAGAGAGAAAGATATATTTTACAATGCCACTGGATTTGACGAGAGGCTTCACTAGGACCCAGATAAACCAGTTTATGACTCGCGTTTAACGCATCTATTTATCATATTTAGTCACTATGACACATTAGTCGCTGTGACCGGAATTTTCAACCCTTGTACTTTTATTTGATTTTGTCTCAGTTAGAAGTGGGGGAATATAAATAATGTGGGTAAAATGTACCCAGATCAGAGGAGTTTCATACACAACATATCAACAACAAACGCTTATGTGATTGAGATTATATTTATAAATTTGGGTGAATAGATATAATATGATAATCAGTTATAACATATGTATGTATGTACTGTATGTGCCCAGGCACATACCCCATAGCAAGGGGTATAATAAATACTATTGTTGGGATCGGACTATTTTTTACCCTGTCCGTTAAATACGTTGTATAGGCGAGTTGCACGTGTTGGTCGAAGGGTATCTGGTGGGAGTAAGTGCCTACAGTATGTCGTGGATGAACAAGCAGTATAGATGTGATATGTTAGAGTGTGGTATAGTGGTGGCCTGAGAGTGCAGGCAGGCTTAGTGTGGTGAGAGCTTCTTCGTAGCCTGAGTATGTGCCACCCAAGACGATCCTCTGCACGTTTTTCAATTGTCGTTGTTGTGTCAAGGTTAGGGAGGATGACCAGGCCGGAGAGGCATAGGTGAGCTTAGGGAGCATGAAGATGTTATATATAATCTTCAGCTCATTCTCCGGCTCCTCCAAGGATCTCAGCCACCTTAGCATGAACAGCATGTATGTGGCGGTCCTGTCTTGTAGGGGTTATAGAGGGAGGTGTTTTTGACAGTGATGCCGATTGTCGAGTCGTCCACGTAATTCCAGTGGAATGGGGTGTCTTCTAGGGCATAATTGATTAAGATGAGGAAGCATAAACCCCATCTATGTTCCCTGTGGGACCTCACATAATGATATCTCGGAAGGTGATGACGGAGCCCTGGTAGCACACTACTGGCCGCCTGTCACTGAGGAAGTTGGTCAACCATGCAACCAGGGTATAATGTAGCCCCATCTGTATGGCCTTGTTGATGATGATGGTTTGGTCAATAACGCCAAATGCCTTACTGAAATCAATGAATGTGAGTGGTCAATAACGCCAAATCAATGAATGTGAGTGCAAGGAAAGCTTTTCTTCTCGCAAGATTTGGGTCTATAAAGTTAAGAAAGCTAATAAGACAGTAAGTGGTGGAGGAGGTTTTCATGTTGCCAAAGTGTTAGGGATCTATTAAATTATTTATTTGTGAATAGGCCCAGTTGAAAATATAGTCCTCACAGATTAGACTAGGGATTAGTGCTATGGCAAATGCTCTTAGCTCATTGAGAGATTGTGGGAAAGGTGATTTGGGAATGGGAGTGACTTAAGAAGTTCCAGCCTGTGAGGGATTTACTTTGCTTTAAATGTGACATCAATAATTAAACACAGTGGGTGACAAATTTTACAGAAAATTCTTTGCAAATCTTCATTGGTAGATCTAATGGGGTTGTTGATCTTTTTGACTTGAAAGTGGAAAGCTTTTTGGCAACTTCATTTTCCTGAACAGTTACTGGAAGGGAAGGGGATGGGAGGAAGACAGGGAGGCTGGTGGGGTCAAGCTTGGGAGCGTCTGACACATGGTAAAAAAGGGATTATCTATTTGTTCAGATGCTTCTTCACAAGGGACATGGGCAAACTGGGGATTTGAAGAAGATTCACAACTTAAAACCACAATTATTCTTAGATTTATAATATACTACTGACTGTTATTGGTTTGATTTATAATATACTACTGACTGTTATTGGTTTGATTTATAATATACTACTGACTGTTATTGGTTTGATTTATAATATACTACTGACTGTTATTGGTTTGATTTATAATATACTACTGACTGTTATTGGTTAGATTTATAATATACTACTGACTGTTATTGGTTTGATTTATAATATACTACTGACTGTTATTGGTTTGATTTATAATATACTACTGACTGTTATTGGTTTGATTTAGATGGTGAATCTCTAGGACGTCACCCCAGTGAGTCATCTTATCACTATGTTTCATAGGATATTGTAATGATTGCTGTCAGTGTATAAGGCCTTATTACCCTTCTGCTTCAGTCTCTTGTTCCAAAGTGTAATCCATGGGATGTCAATTTATTTGTATTTTTATTTCTATGAGGGTGAGGGAGACAAAGGGCAGAACTGCCTGTAGCGAGTGCCTCCCTCAGAGTTGAAAGAGTGACAGCGCCAAAATCAATGGACATTCGAGCCAAAGAGCCTGGACACACAGAGTTTGAAGGAAGAGGGAAAGACTGATTCTGGGAGAGAGTTCCAGAGCTCAGCAGTTGAATAGAATAAAGACTGAGAATAACGTTTCACTCTTCGGTTGGAGAGTTGCACAGAGTAGGCGTGGGATTGTGTTGCAAGACGGGTACTACGTACCCTACGTAGAGGAGGTGGTATACACTGGGAAAGCTCAGAGGAACATTGATTATTGTAGTAGCGATAGAATAGCGAGAGATGCAACATTGCGGCATTTAGAGAGAGAGAGATTGCAGAGAGCTAGTGAGTGGACAGGAGTTAATGATACGGAAGGCTTGCCTTTCTACTCTGTCTAGGAGTGCGGTGTCAGAGGATCCTCCCCACACATGTGAACAATACTCAATACAAGGACGCACTGTGCCCCTGTACAGAGCAAGAGGCTGTGCAGGGGTAAAGATCCCCTTGAGGCGGTTGAGCACACCCAGCTTCTGGGAGTCTGTCTTAGCAAGACTGGTAATATGGTCCTTCTACAGTAAGTGAGAGCAGAAGAAAAAGAGACACCAAGAATATTGAGAGAAGATGAAGCATTGATTTTTGTATTGTTGAAATATAAGGGATAGTCCTCTGGGAGTTCCGAACGGGTAGTAAGATGAAGAAATTGGGTTTTGGAAGCATTATGGGCAACAAGGTTTTATCTGCCCCAATTGAAAGTAGTAGTTAGATCAGAAGATAAGTGTTGCATGGCTTCATTATGCCTTTTTTTGTTTTTGTTGGCTGGGGTGTTCAGGAAAACTAATTGAGTAGTGTAAGGTAGAGTCATCTGCGTATGAATGGATGGGACTGGCGGTACAGTTGAGAAGATCATTTCTGAAAATTAGAAAGATAATGGGAGATAGGACAGAGCCCTCACAAACACTGGAGTTAATAGGATGAGGAAGTGAGCGACGGCCAGAAAGAAAATTAAAGGCAAAGGCACAGATGAAGTGATAGAAGCCAAAGGAGGGTAGCTTAGAAATTAAAGATTTGTGCCAGACTCTATCGAAGGCCTTCGATATGTCTAGTGCAATAGAAAAGGTCTCACCAAAGTCCCGAAAGGAGGATGACCAAGAGTTAGTAAGATTGAAAGAAGATATAACCAGTAGAGCTACTCTTAGCCCCCGCTGTACCGGAGGATACAGTAATAAAAGTCCCCCCAGCAATGTGTCCAAAATGGCAAGATAAAACAACCTCCCACCTCAAAAGATGAAGGAATACTGGCTCTCCCAGCCTGCAGAGGGTTGGATAAAAGCTGAGAAGTGTTGCCAACTCGAGAGCAGTGCTCAAACGGTCGCGGTACCACGCACTGCCTGATACTGGCAGTTACAAGGAAAGTACATTACTGACGGCTCCCTGCTGGGACTGGGGAGTGAATTATCTACTGACTGCTCCCTGCCATCGCTGGTACTGAAGGGGTTAAGGAAGCCATATTGGTGATCTGAGAGTAGATTATGAGAAGAGAAATGCTTAAGAATTTTAGAAGCAAGAATAGTTTCAAAAACTTTAGAAAGACAAGAAATGAGAGCAGCTGGACGATAGTTGGAGGGTTGAGAGCAGTCACCCTTCTCTGGGACAGGTTGAATGAGAGCAGACTTCCAGCAAGAAGGGAAGACGTTAGAGGAGAGACAGAGACGAAAGAGTTTGCCTAGGCAGGGAGTCAGCACGGAAGCACAGTTTTTGAGTACAACAGGAGGAGCACCGTCCGGACCGTACGCCTTCTTAGTATTTAGGCCAGAGAGGGTAGAAAATACATCTTTAGAAGAGATTAGGATATTAGGCATAAGTAGGAGAGAGGGGAGTGGGGAGGGATGAATAGCACCGGAATTATCCAAGATGGACTTTCTAGCAAAAGTTTCAGTGAAGAGTTCAGCTTTGTCAGCGGAACAAGTGATGGTTGTGCCATCAGAGTGGAAAAAGGGAGGGAAAGACGCGGAAGAAAAATTGTTGGAGAGGTTTTTGGCTAGATGCCAGAGAGCTTGGGAAGAGCTAGAGTTGGATAGTTCAGGTCATTCATTATTGATGAAAGAGTGTTTGGCATGTCGAAGAACAGATTTGGCTTGATTCCGGGCAGAAAAATAGGAAGAATGAGATTCTTGAGTCTTAAGGCGTCGGTACCGGTACCGATTGAATGCTTCCTCCTCGTTGCAGACAGCAGTAGAACAAGGGTGATAAATCAAGATCTTTTGCATTAGACTGAGAGAAAGAAAATGGAATGAATACTTCCATGCTCGAGAGGATTACCTCGGAAATACGTTCAGCAATCTCCGAGGGTCCCCGGCCACAGAAGCAAAAGTCATTCCATGGGAAATCAAAGAAGTACTGCCGAAGAGCCTCCCAGTCGGCAGCGCCAAAGTGCCACAAGCGCCGCTGGTTGGGAGGATCAGGTGGCTGTACCGGAGAGATGGGACAGGAGATTGGTTTTAGTTTATGGTCGGAGGATCCGAAAGGAGAGAAAGGATTTACAGTATAAGCAGATGGGTTAGAGGTTAGAAATAAGTCAAGAATGTTGGGCCGATCTCCGAAGCAATCCGGGATATGGGTGGGTTGCTGGACTAACTGCTCTAGGTCATTTAAGATAGAAAAGATGTAGGCTTGTTCACCAGGTTGGTCAGTGGAAACTGAGGAGAGCCATTGGTGGTAGTGAACATTGAAAATGATCTCCTAAGATGTAGATTTCTGTGAAAGGAGAGATGGATAGAATGTATTCCGCTTGAGAAGTTAGATAGTCAAAGAATTTTGGATAATCTGTAGAATTAGGGGCGAGATAGACAGCATACAAATATTTAGTTTGGGAGTGACAAGAAAGCTTTAGCCAGAGAGTTGAGAATTCAAAAGAATCTAAGTAGGGAACACGAGAGAAAGCAAGATTGTTGCGTACATAGACGCAACATCCACCTTTGGCTCGAAATTGAGGATAGAGATAGTAGGACGATACAGAGAAGTGTTTGCTGTCAGAAGTCCCAGACAACTGTGTCTCGGTGAGAAAGAGAAGATCAGGGTTGGCACAGGAGAGGTGGTGTTCCACAGAGTGGAAGCTAAAGGAAAGGCCACGAGTATTACATAAATTAATAGTAAGAGTAGAAGTAGTGGTCCAGAGCATGTTGGCTAGTTGTTTCCAGGGACAAACTGAAGGGGGCTTTTCTTTCCCCCCCCCCCCCCCCCCGGGGGAGTCCGAGGCCGGTCGACGTTTCGTTTTTTGTTTTCTTTTTAGTTAGCGTAGTATGTAAGGTGTTTGTTGTATAATGTATTGATAGGAGAAGAAGGTGTTTTGGAGGGCAGGCTGGGGCTGCCCCCAATATTGATGAGACACTGAAAGGATCAGCTAGGGAGGCCAGGTGGTGAAACAGGAGTTCCAGCGGTCCTTATCAGCCACCTAGCACTCCCCGGGAGTATCGCCCTGTTCAGCTGCCGTCTACAGCCTCCTAACAATTCTGAAGGTGGGATTCCCGGTCCCTACCTCCAGGGGCTATCTGTACCACAAAGTGACGGGCGGTGTGGTTGCCACATCCCTACGCCTAATGGGTGCATTTTGGTCCTCTCTTCCCAAAGATGGCTAAAAAGATCATAGTCTTGTATCCCACATAGTTCTTGGGTGATTTTCCAAGCTTCCGATAGTGCTACAATATCAGCACTACTTGTTTACCTGTCATGATAAGTTCATCAAGTATATTGTGTAAAGAGGTGACATTGAATAGCAGCAATGAGGGGAGGGTATACCAAGTGTGTGATACACTCGGATGCCATACTATGTCTCTAGCCCACTCATAAGAATGCGTGAACCCCAATGTTGTTCTTTATGCAATGATGGCTATCTGGATTGAGTTTTGGATATAAATTGTGTTTTCAAAATATTATACATAGATTTGTAGTTAATATATAAAACATTATAATCATAAATTCGTTTCCAGATATATAATTATGCAATTAAGCATTTTTATGGGCGGGCTAGAGACTATGTTATCCGAGTGTACCTCATAATGTGTATATGGTTTCTTTTTGGTGAATTTTTTTCAGATCTGTTTTGTTTGTTTTTATGAGAGGAATTCGCTTGTGATATTCTAACCTCCTCTCGGGCCACAATTGTGAACATTTTTCAATTATTTTAAACGCACCATAATGTCTGAAGATGGGTAGCCGACCCCCCTTTTAAATCGAATTAGGGAGGAGACAGAGTAGCGAGGCGACATGGTTAATTATGCAGAGAGGTTCATACTGGCTGTGTGTATATTCAGTTTGCTTGGTTATATATGACATTACACAATATTGCACTTACACTTATGTGTAATTAATGTTCACGTAGATGGTAAAATACGACAATAAAGGCGAGGATAAACTATGGTGGAGACGAGGGGTCAATAAAACTGACAGTGTGTTTGTGTGTGTGTGTGTTTGTGTGTGTGTGTGTGTGTTGTGTGCACACAAATTTAAAGTTACAGTTGGTATAGCATGGGGAGGTAAAGCCGATATGATAGATTAGTTTTGATCGTACACAGCAAGAAATTTAGATCACAGTACTGTATTTATTTCATCGATGAATTCGTTTTAACTGTGAAGGAACAGTGGGTATAAAAACAATACACAATCTTTCTCTTTGTCTGTTTGTCTGTCAGCCTGTTTGTAACATTCTGAAGCATTTAACCGCAACTATACCAGCGACGTTTTTTAAATATTATTCTAGATATATTAACACGATTTTGAGGAGTTTAAAAAGGATATGTGGTTGTACAAAGGATTAATAGAGACAGTTCGAAGCTTGTTAATTGCTGGATGTATATTTTAAACTGACTAAATCGTCTAATAGCATCCATAAACAAAGATAAAGGGACGCCACTGGTACTGAATTGGTTAAAAGACTAAAACAGGAAGTGTTCTGGTGTTAGGTGACCATCGAGCCTGGAGCGAGGAGAGGAGGAGGGGGGGGGGGAGAGGGGGGGAGTAGGGGTCAGTATAAATAATTGGGAAAGATGTGAGAGGACTTTTGAGTGTGTAGGACTTTCTGCCATAACGAAGGTACGCAGATTCATAAAGCTGAAGGTTAATTAGTGTTTTCGTCGGGAAGAAAGCGACAAAGCGACAGACACAGAGAGAGAGAGAGAAAGATAAATAGAGAGAGAGAGAGAGTGAGTGATTTTGGGAAATATGAAAGAGGAACATAGAAATCACTAATAGATATACACGAATTATATACAATATCGATTGCATTACGGATGTGTAATGTTTTTATCTTTTCTTTTTTTCATTCATATGGTGCATATATTAACAAACATTAACGATTATAAACTTTAATTTATAATAAAAATTATAATAAATAACAAACAAACATATTACCGATAATATACAGTGTGGTTGAACACAAACTTCACGAGGAAAGAGATGAACAATTTTCATATATAGAAGATTAAGTAAGAAAACAAGAACAATGTATTACTAACAAGTTAGAGGACTGCTATGTTCATAGCAGAAGCAGTGTTGCATTCACGTTAACAAATCGGGGGGTCGGAAATGTATGTCATTACTAACTGTCGAAGGTTAAGTTAGAAAAAATATTAAAGGCATATTGGTATAACATATTGAGTATGATTGTCACACCGAATTGATGTTGCAGTATTTCGCTTACATTTACATCAAATCGGTATTGTGAAATAATTACGCAGATATTACAGGCAATTATAGTGATAAGTCATAATTATGATAAAATATACTTAGATTTCAGTAAGGCTTTCGACAGAGTCCCTCCTGAGAGATTGATGAGAAAGGTTGAGGCACATGGAATAGGTGGGTCGTTGTTGGGATGGAATAGATCATGGCTAATTGGTAGGAAGCAGAGAGTCAGCATAAATGGTATTAAGTCAGAATGAGGTGCAGTTAAAAGTGGTGTCCCCCAAGGATCTGTATTAGGCCCTCTGTTGTTTGTTATATGCATAAATTACCTTTATTTAGGTATAACTAGTAGGATAAGTTAATTCGCAGACGATACCGAAATGAGGAGAACAATAGATTCAGATAGCGACATACAGTGCCTCCAAAGGGATCTAGACACCTTACACGAATGGTCAGAAAATTGGCAGATGAATTTTAACATTGACAAATGCAAGGTATTAACCTGACAAGCACGATATAGACCTAGGTGCTAGGGTAGTTATTTGTGCATTTCTAGCCCTGGATTCTGACAGAATTCATTATATTTACAATATAAAGCATTATTTGTTTTCGGTATGCTTTTATTTTACATATATGATGTATATATGAACCTTCAAGAGTGCTAAAATAAGTGGGAAAAGCATTTGGGTGGTGAAAAACGAAGATATTGGCCACCCGGTCATAATCTCAGGCGAGAGAGAGCCACAGGCAGCCCTCCCCTCTCGCTGTCTGGGAGTCAACTGAGACGAGCGGGGCGGTGTGTGCCGGTGTCTGGGTGTTGCATAACGATCTTTTATGCAACCCACTTGTACTACATTATCGCGGGAGAGAAAAATAACCGATAAACGATGATAATAAGAGGAAAAATAGGTGATAATTGAGGAGGGGGGGAGGGGGGAATAAGGTTGGGAAGGAGGGGAGGGGGAGGGGTGAGAAACACATGGATGAGTACTAGAGGGGAATTATCTCACCTAGAGACAAAATCCTTTGTTTTGATAGGCCCTTTTTTGGGGGGGAAGGCTTTTTTTATGGTCATGCTTCCGTGAGGCCTATCGCGTTCCCTATAGGAAGCCTTCCGTGAGGCCTATCGCGCTTGCCGGGTTAAAGATAGGGAAGATGAATACAAATGCAAAATATAAACTAGCTAATACAGAATTAGAACATTCAGACTGAGAAAGATTTGGGTGCGTTTGTTAGCAATTATTTGAAGCCTAGAAAACAGTATAGGCCTATAAACATTCGTAACAAGGCAAACATGAGTCTCGGGTTTATCTCTAGGAGTGTGAGTAACTGAACTGCTGATGTTATTTTAAAACTTTACTTGTCATCAAATGAGAGCGGGAAAAGCAGAAGGTTTGGATGGTATTTCTGTGGAGTGTATAAAGAAGGGTGGAGATGTGATAATAGATTGGTTGGTGAGACTTTTCAATGTGTGCTTTGCTGTGTCAATGGTACCAATAGACTGGAAGAGTGCATGTATTGTGCCGTTGTACAAGGGGAAGGGAGATCGGCAGGAGTGTTCAAGTTATAGAGGTATTAGTTTATTGTCAGTGGTTGGAAAGCTGTATGGCAGGGTGTTGATAGAGAGGATAATAAAGTGTACGGAAGCTGCAATAGGAGAAGAACAGTGCGGTTTTAGGAGGGGAAAAGGGTGCATGGATCAGATGCTTGCAGTAAGACAGTTATGCGAGAAGTATTTAGAGAAGCATAAGGAGATATTTTGGGCTTTTATGGACTTGGAAAAGCGTATGATCGTGTGGACCGTGAAGCAATGTGGAAGGTGTTAAGGATTTATGAAATAGGAGGAAATTTGTTAGAAGCAGTTAAGAGTTTTTATGAAGGGAGCAGAGCATGTGTGAGAGTAGGAAATGGTGAGTTGAGTGAATGGTTTGAGGTAAAGGTAGGTTTGCGACAGGGTTGTGTAATGTCACCATGGCTGCTTAATATATTTATGGATGGTGTGGTGAGGGAGGTGAAAAGGAAAACTATGGGAAGAGGATTGGGTTTAGTAGGAAATAATGGTAGAGATTGGAAGTTGAATCAGTTGCTGTTCGCTGATGACACAGCATTGGTGGCGGATTCTGATGAGAAACTGCAGCGGGTAGTCAAAGAGTTTGGTGCGGTTTGTGGAAGGAGGAAACTGAAGGTGAACGTCAATAAAAGTAAAGTAATGGTGTGTAATAGGGGAGAGCATAGGGTGAATCTAGATGTGAGGCTGGATGGGGAAATATTGGAACAAGTAGAGTGTTTTAAATATCTAGGAGGAACGATTAGCAGGAGTGGAGGTATGGAAGTGGAGGTAAAACAGAGAGTGTGTGAAGGAAGGAAGGTTTTCGGAGCAATGGGAAGTATTTGGAAGACGAGAAATCTCGGAGTGAAAGTAAAAAGTGCACTGTATCAAGGATTTTTTTTGGCCAACAGTGATGTATGGGGCTGAGACATGGGCTCTGAAGAAAAAAGAGAAAAGAGGGCTGGATGTGATGGAGATGAGCTGCTTGAGGAGTATGTGTGGAGTTACTCGTAGAGACAGATTGAGGAATGAAGAGATACGTAGGAGAGTGGGGCAGCAGGAACATTTGTCAGCCAGAGTGGACAGAAGGGTGCTGAGCTGGTATGGTCATGTTGAACGAATGGGAGATGAAAGGCTTACAAAGAGAATATGTGAGTCAGGTACAAGGGGAGATAGAAGGGAAGGAAGACCCCCATTGAGATGGAGAGACTGTGTAAGAAAGGCTTTGCTTGATAGAGGAATGACTATAGATCAGGCAGGGGAAGTGGTGGTGGACAGGAGTGAATGGAGAATGCTTGTGAATAATTGAGTGAACACATGGTCATTTGGAGTAAGGGGTCGGGCTTAAGTTGGACTAGATAATAGTCCATCAGGCGCCTGGCCCGGGGAGACGATTAATATGAAGGGTGCGCCTGGAAGTGTGGTGGGAGGGCTTGTGGCTTTGGCTCCGCTGCATGTCTGCCTGCCGAGATCGGAACCTCTCTGGGTGGTCGGGGGCCGGGGGAGTGCTGGAGCTACCTTGGTGACCCTGGTCTCTGGGTCTTCTCCTGGGTGACCTGGATGTGTGTGAGTTTGTGTTTTTTATCTGTGTTTATTTGTTGTTTTATGTTGTTTTTGTGTTTTCCCTGTTCTTGCTCTGTCTTGAGTCGGCTACTCCCAAAATGGGGATTGGGCCTGAGCATATAGATAAATAGATAGATAGACTTGTCATTAGTGAGATCCCATATGGATTATGTTGTTCAATGCTGGAGTCCATATTATAGAATGTACATAGATTCCTTGGAGAAAATGCAACGTAGAATGGCAAAAAAATATCTATAATAGTATAAATCTTCTATATGAAGAAAGGTTGAATAAATTAGGTTTACATTCGTTAGAGAGACGCAGAGTTAGAGGGGATATGGTAGAGGTGTTCAAGTGGGTTAGTGGGATGAATAAAGGGAACATGAAATTATGTACTAATGGTCAGTGATAGCGAAAGAACTCAAACAAATGGTTTCAAATTAGATACATTTCGATTCAGAAAAGATATTAGCCAATATTGGTTTGGTAACAGAGTTGTAGATAGGTGGAATAGGCTACCAAGTGCTATAGTGGGATCAAGACCGATAGAAAGATTTAAGATCAAATTATATAGGCATATGGACTAGATGGGATGGGTGTGAGGGGGATCTGCTGGGTGTGGGCCAATCGGCACTCTGCAGACCCCAGTAATCTTCTGTTGACCTTTGACCGTTTTGGTGGGGTCGGTCCTCATGGTGTTATTGATCTGGGCCTATAATTGAGGTTGGGTGTGAGAGGAATCTGCCTTGTGTGGGCCAATCGGCTTTCTGCAGACTCTCATGTTTTTAAGTTCTCATGTTGTTATTATGTAGTCAACACCTCAGCCAACTGTCAGAACACTTAATAACTTACCAGTCACAGGATTCAAGCTGATAACGAGGCTTTGAATTTAATTTCGATTAAGATAATAAGCCGCAATTCAGTCAAGCAAAAACCTTAAACTGAACATTTAGCAATCAGAGGTCAGTGGAATTGCAATATCTGGGTAATGCCATAGCCCAAGTTTGGTAATCACGTTGCCCATGTATAGTTGGAACTTATGTTTAGTAGGTTCAGTTTCAGAGGATATTTGCAGTTGCTCTTGAACTACATGTCAATCAGTTGCAAATGAAGTTGTTACAATAAGGGTCCCGGTTGTAAACGATGGACAATAACCAGGTTATTACACTAGAAATCCCATTTGCAGGCAAAGCTCTACAGTCAATTGCAAACGTGGTTGTTTCAGTAGTGTAGAGGACCTAGTTGCAGAAGTCCCAGTTATAACATAAGTTCTCCTTACACTGCCAGATGCAAGCAAGGTGGGTTCAATGATTAACATTAGCCAAATATTGTCTGAATATAAGTTGTTTCCCTTGCTCAACCGAGTCATTAAATAGATACATAAATATATTAATGAATACTACATAGATAGATAGGTATAAATATATATATTTATACATTTATACATTATATTTTAGTAATGTATTCAACTAGTTTTCGTAAAGTAGAAACTAATAATCATGGACAACGTGATTACCAAACTTGGGCTATGACTATTGCAATTTCACCGACCTCCAACAAAGCAGAAGGCGCCTTTGATTGGATCCTCTTTGCCATACTTCCTTCCCCTCACAGACTAGGGGGCCAGTTATGGTCCGTTTTCGCCTTGTATTTCAAGGATTGAGGCACGTCAGTGAATTTGCTACCACCCAGTTAAGAAATAGGTAATCCTTGTGTATAGTTCGCTACCCTCCAGGGCGGAGTATTAAATAATCCTTCTGTATATCGTGCTACCTCCAAGTGTAGAAATATTTAACCGTTTCTGTATATACTGGCTTTGTAAATGAAATCTAGGTGTAAACGTACATATATCTGAAACCTCTACAACTTGGTAATTGTATATCCGGTATCCAGTATCCAGTATCTCGTATCCAGTATCTCGTATCATTGACTCTAGCTAGACTTTATCAGTCACAGTAGACATTAAGTATATTAACCTAATTACTCTTTTTATGCATGCCCATTTATGATTTCACAAGCATTTCGCAGCCTAGTTTGATGTATGGAGACACAAACGACTTAGGCTCTTTTTGTTGATAGGAATACTGCATTGTCGTAGCTATTATTATTGTTGTAGCGTTTAGGATATTCTTGGCCCCGACTGCATTATATATTCTGCCTTTTTGTGTGCATAGCCTGCACGAGCATTGTTCCGCTGCCTGCCTTTTTGGGTTCCATTTCCGATACGAGCATCTTTATAGCATCTAACATTTAAAGAAAATTCCTTGTTGGTGTTGAAGGACGTTAGTGCACTTTCTTTCATGCAGGAGTGCCTGACATTTATTGATTAAAGTAACGTAAGCTATAACTTCTCTTACCACCTTACTTTGCATACCATAACCAAGCACCTTCGGTTATAGGTAGTAATAGGCTGTTTTCACATAACATTAAGCCTAGAATAGACGCACATTAATTGAGAGTTTGATAGCCTATTATTGCATATAGAACTCTGTAGAGTATTTGTGTTCTTTGTTCACTGGGAATATACATCAGAGGTTGGATCTAGCGCTTTCCGTTGTAGCATTTATGCCATTACTAGTCCAATGAATAAGAGCCCTGATATATTTAAACCTCAGTCGTAACAAATGGCGACCTTACCTAGGATTTGGTGAACCTACATTTATTAGCAGGGAACATTTGTTGTTTTGGGGAATATTTTGCGGGGATCAGCAAGATTTTTTTTTTTTGCAACATAGTATAGCCCTTGAGTATTTCCGAGAATTTTTGTGTGTATATTGAGGTATAAGAGTTTGGGGTGCTTCTTTTCTGAATATTGAGGTGGGAAATTTTTGTGAGCATCATGTCTTATACCGGATCAGAGGAGAATGGAGACACAGTACGTAATGTCGAAACTGAGGAACAGCAGTATGATGATATGGTTAATCAGGTGAACTGTGAGGAGGATGCTAGGATATTTTTGCAATGGCCTGTTACTGCCGAGCGGTTGGACGGTATGGATCGGTACGGTCTTCAATGCCTGGCCACAGCTATCGGTCATGCGGTTACTAGCAGCATGACCAGGGAAAACTTGATAACGTGTGTACTGGGCAGGGTGACTGGTGAGCGAGATGGGTTGAGTGCTCAGAGCCCTTCGGCCATGCTTCCCCTACACTCGACTCCCAGCCATCCCAGTAGTTTGCCGACCCCGGGTACGCTTCCGCAGTTGGGTGGTGACTGGCAGGGTGGGTTGCCCCTGGGGGGACCACCGGTAATTTCAAACATTGTAGCACCTTCACCTCCTCCAGGGTTAACTCCAGAATTATTGTATCAGCTCGAATTAGCTAAGATCGAAGAGAGAAAGGCTATCAGGGTATCTGAGCTTCAGTTTCGGCAGCAATTAGAATTAGCCAAGATAGATGAGAGAGCCAAGATAGAAGAGAGAAAAACTATCAGTCAGCAGCACATAGAGCTAGCCAAAATCCAAGCTGATTTAGAGTCGACTAGGTACTGTGCCGACATGGACGTAGAGAAGTCGCGAGTAGAGACAACGGGACAGCGACTTGGGGCTGGTAACCGTGCTCATGATCAATCTCTCTCGCACTTATTGAAACTGGTTCCGGTGTTTGATGAGAGTGGGGTAACAGAATTTTTCGCACGCTTTGAGAAGAAGTGCCAGGAACACCAGTGGCCAGAGAATAAATGGGCAGCACTTGTATCCTCTAGATTAATAGGCAAGGGTCTTAAAGCCTACGATGCGTTACCTTTGGAGTCATGTATTGTGTATGAGGATCTCAAGGAGGCTGTCCTGAGGGCTTACGAACTGCAACCAGAAACGTACCGTTTGAAGTTCCGGGGTGTAACTAAGGGAAGAGATAGCACTTTTTTGGAACACGCCCGGGACTTGTCCGATGCTATGGGGAACTGGCTTCGATCTGAGAAGGTAACAACGTTTGATGGAGTTGATGATGTTGGAGCAGTTCTTTAAGAGCACGGGCGGTGATCTAACTTTGAATTTAAAGGAGAAAAACCCAAGAACTCTAGTCGAAGCAGCAGAAATGGCTGATCGACGGCTGTCGTTGATTCGGGGTTGCGGGTCCTCACAGAAGTACGATGTAAGTGCTAAGGACCGTTATCCTCCCCCTCCCCGTAACAATGACACATTTAAACAGAAGAGCCATGAAACTAAAACTGAATCCAAACCTTACACCACACTGTATGTGAAAAGTCAGGGGCCTTTTACATCACAGTATAAGCCGAAACCGAAATTTATGTGTTTTAGTTGCCACCAGGAGGGTCATAAGGCAAATGAGTGCCCTAGTCGACCTCCTCCGGCAGCCGTGTCTTTTGCTCACGGCATTGGAGTGTTCAAGAGGACATCGGAGTTTGTTAGAGGCATTTCTTCCGAGGTAAATACACTGCCAGTGCAGAAGGATCCGGAAGGCTTATTCCCTGTCCGTGATGCCTTTAGTGACCACAGGGGACTCGGTTGTGTGGAGTGGGGGGGTAGAAGACATGAGGTGAGAATTTTGCGTGACACTGGGGCATCGCAAACACTGTTGAGAAATTTCACTGGTAAACCTGTCAACCTGGGTGGTTGTTGTTCAGGGAGTTAATGCGACAAGGTCATACCCGCTTGTAAGAATGAAGGTGGAAGTTGATGGTGTGACTCGGGACCTGGATGTAGGAATTGTGGAGAAGTTACCTGTTAGGGGCGTCGACCTCCTTCTCGGCAACGACTTTGCGGGACCTACTTCTGAGGCTCCACCCTTGGTCGTTGCCGAGAAGCCGGCCGATGTGAGTAGGGAGGAGCAGGAGTGGGTTGAGAAGTGTCCGGGGCAGCCTATGGCGTGTGTTGTCACCGGAGATCCTGCATCCAGGGAGTCACATTCTGGTCAACAGTCTTTAGATCAGCGGAGGAAGGGTACCGAGAAGGGGTTGAAAGTTGATGCAGTTGAGAGTTTAGTATCAACGGACCTTCTCGGGGACTCATTATTAGGACCACATTTCGAGTCTGGAGAAGACCCAGTAACTGTTCCTGAAAAGGCAGAGGATGGGCTTAAAAAGACGAAAGAGTTGAAGGAGGACAGTGATGCACAGTCGGGAGATGTAGCAACAAGGTACCCTGACGCGTACCCTATGAGAAATGGGTCGGCGAAGACGGTGGTCCGAAGCTTGCTAGTGTATTTGTCCCGGTATGGTTACCCGCAGGGGATTCAGTCAGTCCAGGGACCCAACTTCACTTCTAGCCTCTTTGTTCAAGCAATGCCACAGCATGGGATTGTTGGGGTTGTGTCATCTGCGTATCATCCGGAGAGCCAGGGTGTGTTAGAGCGATGGCACTTAGCCTTGAAATCTGTGCTTCGTTGTTGTTGCTTTGAGAGTGGGAAGGATTGGGATCTTGGCCTGCCATGTGTTTTGTTTGCTGTGCGGGAGGTACCTGGGGAAGGTTTGGGATTCAGCCCTAATGAGCTCGTCTTTGGACACCGTGTCAGAGGGCCTCTCCATATGGTTGTAGAAGTATGGGAGGGCGCAGAAAAACCTTGTTCTATGCTCAAGTGTGTCCTCAACAGTCGAGAACGGATGTTGCGCAGACTGGAGTTGGCTGGCTGTAATTTGACTAGCTCTCAGGCCCTCAGGAAGGACAGGTACGACCTCAAGGTTGAACTCAGGGAGTTTCACGTGGGTCAGGAGGTGTTGATTCTACTGCCCCTTGTAGGTCACCCCTTATCCGCGAAGTACGCTGGTCCTTATAGGGTGGTGGAGGAGCTATCAGACCTGGATTACTTGGTAGCCACTCCAGACAGACGGAAGCGCAATCAGTTATGTCATGTTAATCTCGTGAAGGAGTATGGGAAGCACCCCCCTGAGCCTCTCACTGTGCCTGTGATGACGTTTAGCAGTCAAGGTGGAGAAGGAGAACGGGACAGTCAAGCTCAGGTGGAGGATAACTGGAAGGATAAGAAGTTTAAATGGACGCCTGAGTGTGAGAAGGTGTTTAGAGAAGTAAAACACCTGTTGTGCACTCACCCGATCCTCAGGGCCCCTGACTTTAGCCTACCTTTCCAACTAGCAACGGATGCTAGTGGTGTGGGGACTGGTGCCGTCCTTGTGGAAAAGGACGATGATGGGCTGGAGCATCCTGTTAGTTTCTGCTCGGAAAAGTTCAATTCAGCCCAGGGGAGCTGCTCTGTTGTCGAGAAGGAGCTGCTGGCAATTGTACTTGCTCTGAGGCATTTCGAGGTCTATGTTCCAGCCTATGGTCCGGTTGTTGTAGTTTACCCAGATCATCACCCTCTCAAGTTCTTGGACCAGTTTCACAATCGGAATATGAGGCTGACCAGGTGGTCACTAAGGTTACTGGTGTATAACCTGGCCATACGCCATATTGCCGGTTGTGACAACGTGGTTGCAGATGGTCGTTCAAGGGTATATGATCCTGGGTAGATTGACACACGGGTAGCTTCCTGCTTTAGTTTGAATAGTATTTTGCGCCTGGTGCTTGTTGGTTCGCGGTTGTAGCCCAGCGTATTGGGTAGTAAAGCAGGAGTTGAGCGTTTGGTATAGAAGAAAAAACTAGGCTTGCCCCTATAGTGCAGCCGAAATAAACAAATTAAAACCATAAAAATCAAATAAAAACTCTTTCTTTGATAGTTGAATTTTTTCAGTATGTTATAGCAGTAATTCAGAGTTGCACTCCTCTCAGAATGCTGGGCTAGAGAAGCTCGCTCATGAGGAGCATAACTACATATAATTTAACCTATTGTGTTGGGGAGGGTTATAATTTTGTAAAATGTTTTGTTGAGGAACTGTGCCAGATATTTTACTGCCGCTGGGTGATGGGAAGTAGAGATATAGCATGGGTTCTAACCATCAGATTTTTGTGAGCCTTGGGGCCTCTGAGAAAAATCTGGGGGGGGGGGGTGACGTTAACCACTCCGTAAGAACCGCATGGCTTGTCCTACAGTGACTCGCTAGGATCGCCAGGGCAGTGGATGTGGCTACAGTTTATGTATTAGGGTGTGCTTTATTTCATATGAAAGCTCGTGTCATGGGCAGTCCAGAAAGGCTCTTTGTTTTCACCCATGTCAAGGCTTTATATATTTAATTGTAAAGTATATGTTTTATCATTAACTAGTAATGATGGGATCTGGGAGAGAGAGAGAGAGTAGAACAGAGTGATAGGGGGCGCGCAGTGTTTTTGTCCCGCTCGATGACGTCACGGCTGGCTGCCTCGTGGGGGTTGGTTGAGGGAGGTCCTTACCATGTTGCTAGCTTCTTTGCTAGTGGCTAGAGGACTTGTTACCGCTTTACTTTGCGCGGTGAAAACTAGTCCCGGTATATATACAGGTTCCTCGCCACTCTCTCCCTCAGATCTGGTTTCTAGAACGCATCTCTCTTTATCCTTTGATACCTGTCCCCCGTTCTGCACCTTCGAGTCTTTTCCTCTGCCTATCCCTCTCATTTTCCATATCTTTCACCACCTTTTATTAATATTATACCCCCTCTGGTTAACTCTGGAAAATCAGCTTCATGCTGGCCAGTTGTATTGTGCGTTAAGGTCTGATATAACCCATGTATGTTAGTGTTAAGATAAGTTGATCACCAAACATTGGGTGGCATTCATATTGTTTAGTACCGCTTCCTATAATTATTAGTGTTCTGCTGGATTAGATAATGCTAGACTAGGGGTCTGATATTATAAGGTATTGTTTCCTATGAGTGCTGGCTTTAGGTAAAAGCTGCACGACATACCTGAGAACTGGAGTTGATTGGGTAAATTCTAGTCTGTGTGCCATTGAGAGTAGAGCATGCACGAATGAGGGCTTTTTGCCTATACCATTCTGCACTGTTCTAGGCTCGGTTGTTTATCTTTGAGGTACGCCAGGAGAACTCTTAATACTTCGGTATTAAGGTTTCTCAAGAGAGCTACCCTTCCCTATAACGTAATATTTGACGCACAGACTTGAGATTTGCACTAGGCTATGCGGCATGCCATGCGCACCAGTATCTCGTATCATTGACTCTAGCTAGACTTTATCAGTCACAGTAGACATTAAGTATATTAACTTAATTACTCTGTTTATGCATACCCATTTATGATTACACAAGCATTTCGCAGCCTAGTTTGATGTATTGAGACACAAACGACTTAGGCTCTTTTTGTTGATAGGAATACTGCATTGTCGTGGTGATTATTATTGTTGTAGCGTTTAGGATATTCTTGGCCCCGA
Source organism: Paralithodes platypus (assembly GCA_032716605.1). Taxonomy (NCBI): domain Eukaryota; kingdom Metazoa; phylum Arthropoda; class Malacostraca; order Decapoda; family Lithodidae; genus Paralithodes; species Paralithodes platypus. The sequence goes on from CM064533.1 coordinate 40,774,964, forward strand.
CTGCATTATATATTCTGCCTTTTTGTGTGCATAGCCTGCACGAGCATTGTTCCGCTGCCTGCCTTTTTGGGTTCCATTTCCGATACGAGCATCTTTATAGCATCTAACATTTAAAGAAGATTCCTTGCTGGTGTTGAAGGACGTTAGTGCACTTTCTTTCATGCAGGAGTGCCTGACATTTATTGATTAAAGTAACGTAAGCTATAACTTCTCTTACCACCTTACTTTGCATACCATAACCAAGCACCTTCGGTTATAGGTAGTAATAGGCTGTTTTCACATAACATTAAGCCTAGAGTAGACGCACATTTATTGAGAGTTTGATAGCCTATTATTGCATATAGAACTCTGTAGAGTATTTGTGTTCTTTGTTCACTGGTAATATGCATCAGAGGTTGGATCTAGCGCTTTCCGTTGTAGCATTTATGCCATTACTAGTCCAATGAATAAGAGCCCTGATATATTTAAACCTCAGTCGTAACAATTAGTGTGTCATGTAAGTTAGTACTAATTAGATAAAATAATCCTTTCCCCTCCTGTCACAAACGCATGCGCGCACGCACTTTCACTCTCACACACTCACTGTCTCACACTATCACTCTCTCACTTTTTTTCTGGGGCTTGCCATTCTATTTCTTTGGATCTGATTGAGTAGTTTTGTTTAATAATGAAATAATATCATGCACCCAAGTGCAATGTTCCGTTGGCCAGAGACATATGAATCTTAATCGGAATGTTGATCAGGTCAATGTTGAGCCTTTTCCAGTTTTCTATGTGTCTTCCATGAGTGAATATTCGCAGCTGATGCTTCAAATTAGAAATGCAAGCACTTTATCAATTTGGACAAGTTTGGTGACTAAGTGATTCTGATTGGAAAAGTAATTATTTTGCAAGTCAAATCGAACAGATATTTGCTTCTATGTGAATGAAGGTAAGGAGATAGAGGATATTGCTACTGTTTTTGTTTTGTTCTATGTGAGTAAGGGAGACAAAAGACAGAAATGCCTGTGGCGAGAGCCTCCCCCAGAGTTGAAAGAGTGACTGGGCCAAATTCAAGGGACGTTCGAGCCAAAATGCCTGGACACACCGAGATTGAAGCAATATAAGTCATAGGAAGAGGGAAAGACTGATTCTGGGATAGATTTCCAGAGCTCAGCTGTTGAATTGAAGAAAGCTTGAGAATAACGTTGCACTCTTGGGTTGGAGATTGCACAGAGTATTGGTAGAATTGTGTTGCAAGACGGGTGCTACGTGCTCTAAGAAGAGGGTGTGGTTTACACTGAGAGAGCTCTGAGGAACACTGATTATTGTAATAACGGTAGAATAGTGAAACAGATGCAACATTGCGGCGAAGAGAGAGACTACAGATAATTGGTGAGTGGACGTAATTTAATGAAACGTAAGGCTTTCTTTTCTATTTTGTCTAGAAGTGATATATGTGAGGATCCTCCCCACACGTGTGAACAGTACGCAAGACATGGACGCGCTGTGCCCTTGTACAGAACAACAAGCTGTGCAGGGGTAAAGAACCCCTGGAGGCAGTTGGGCACTTGTTTTGTTCCAATCGTAAATAATTGATCGATCAGAAGATGGGCGAGCTATGGCCTCATCAAATGAGTTTTGGAGTGATTGCACGGTGGGTCGTTATGGAAATCTAGTTGAATAGTGTAATGTAGAGTCGTCAGCATAGGAGTTGATAGGAGAGGAGGCATGGTACCGAACATCCTATATATATATTATATATATTATATATATGTTTAGTTTCTCTCTCTCTCTCTCTGTTTTACAACCTCAGGACTGTAGGCTGTTCAGTAGCCTGTAACTCTTACGAGGCCCCGAACTTATCGAATGAAGCTTCGAGATGTGTCACACTAGATGGTCTAAGTGGAGCTTCAAGGTGGTTGTTGCTTCCTTTCTGTCATACTAGATGACGATACCTTATTTGTACACGTCACTTGATTTGGAGAGAGCAACTAAATGGTCGTTCACAGCATCTTCGAATATGGCTGGGCATTTTCTACCTATGAATTCATGAGGATATAGGGGGTGTTTTCTTGGCGTGTTGGTGTAGCCAGGACACTAGTAGTACAGCAGGAACGATCAGATCACCTCGGGAAAAAACCTGAACGACGCTATCCACTGTGCTATTGCTCCCCCAATATATGTATGTATGTATACAGTATGTAAGTAATCTGGCCCATTCCCATTTTTTATATTTTTTTTCTCTGGGAGTGGCCGACTCGAGACAGAGCCCAAACAGGGACAAACCTAACTCAACAGAACACAATGAACACACAAAAAAAAACACAAATTCACACACAGCTAGGTCACCCAGGAGAAGACCCAGATACCAGGGATCACTAAGGTCCCTCCAGCATTTCCCCGGCCCTTGACCACCCAGAGAGGTTCCGGTCTCAGCAGGTAGATACGCAGCGAGCCGAAACCGCAAGCCCGCCCACCACACTTCCAGGCGCACCCTTCATATATACCAGCTCCCCGGGCCAGGCGCCTGACAGACTATTTTCTTGTCCAACTGGCGCTCGACCCCTTCTCCCAAATATATATATATATATATATATATATATATATATATATATATATATATATATATATATATATATATATATATATACCGGTATATATATAATATATATATATATATATATATATATATATATATATATACGGTATATATATATTTATATTGTTTATATTTTTTGTTTTTATTTTGTTTTACTCACAACTGGGACTCAAACTACCGTCAGTTAGGACAAAAGTCCATCCTATCCCACTCTACCACGGTGGTCTTGATAGAGAATATTCAATCTTCTCCTATTTTCATTGAGGCGGAGGAGAAATCCTACTTGTAGAAATGACTGTGTATTTTGAGTATTTTGAATCTTTGTTAAATACAAGAGATGGAAGAGAAGCAGTGATTGAAGCAGAGGTGGATGGAGATAGGTTACCCAGGCCACCCAGGGGGCAGGGAATGAATGAAAGGATTGAGGAAAATGAGGTGAAAGAAGCAGTGAAACAAATGAGAGCAGGAAAAGCAGAAGGTTTGGATGGTATTGCTGTGGAGTGTATAAAGAAGGGTGGAGATGTGATAATAGATTGGTTGGTGAGACTTTTCAATGTGTGCTTTGCTGTGTCAATGGTACCAATAGACTGGAAGAGTGCATGTATTGTGCCGTTGTACAAGGGGAAGGGAGATCGGCAGGAGTGTTCAAGTTATAGAGGTATTAGTTTATTGTCAGTGGTTGGAAAGCTGTATGGCAGGGTGTTGATAGAGAGGATAATAAAGTGTACGGAAGTTGCAATAGGAGAAGAACAGTGCGGTTTTAGGAGGGGAAGAGGGTGCGTGGATCAGATGTTTGCAGTAAGACAGTTATGCGAGAAGTATTTAGAGAAGCATAAGGAGATATTTTGGGCTTTTATGGACTTGGAAAAAGCGTATGATCGTGTGGGCCGTGAAGCAATGTGGAAGGTGTTAAGGATTTATGAAATAGGAGGAAATTTGTTAGAAGCAGTTAAGAGTTTTTATGAAGGGAGCAGAGCATGTGTGAGAGTAGGAAATGGTGAGTTGAGTGAATGGTTTGAGGAAAAGGTAGGTTTGTGACAGGGTTGTGTAATGTCACCATGGCTGTTTAATATGTTTATGGATGGTGTGGTGAGGGAGGTGAAAAGGAGAACTATGGGAAGAGCATTGGGTTTAGTAGGAAAGAATGGTAGAGATTGGGAGTTGAATCAGTTGCTGTTCGCTGATGACACAGCATTGGTGGCGGATTCTTATGAGAAACTGCAGCGGGTAGTCAAAGAGTTTGGTGTGGTTTGTGGAAGGAGGAAACTGAAGGTGAACGTCAATAAAAGTAAAGTAATGGTGTGTAATAGGGGAGAGCATAGGGTGAATCTAGATGTGAGACTGGATGGGGAAATATTGGAACAAGTAGAGTGTTTTAAATATCTAGGAGGAACGATAAGCAGGAGTGGAGGTATGGAAGTGGAGGTAAAACAGAGAGTGTGTGAAGGAAGGAAGGTTTTCGGAGCAATGGGAAGTATGTGGAAGACGAGAAATCTCGGAGTGAAAGTAAAAAGTGCACTGTATCAAGGAATTGTTGTGCCAACAGTGATGTATGGGGCTGAGACATGGGCTCTGAAGAAAAAGGAGAAAAGAGGGCTGGATGTGATGGAGATGAGCTGCTTGAGGAGTATGTGTGGAGTTACTCGTAGAGACAGATTGAGGAATGAAGAGATACGTAGGAGAGTGGGGCAGCAGGAACATTTGTCAGCTAGAGTGGACAGAAGGGTGCTGAGCTGGTATGGTCGTGTTGAACGAATGGGAGATGAAAGGCTTACAAAGAGAATATGTGAGTCAGGTACAAGGGGAGATAGAAGGGCAGGAAGACCCCCATTGAGATGGAGAGACTGTGTAAGAAAGGCTTTGGATGATAGAGGAATTACTATAGATCAGGCAGGGGAAGTGGTGGTGGACAGGAGTGAATGGAGAATGCTTGTGAATAGTTGAGTGAACACGTGGTCATTTGGAGTAAGGGGTCGGGCGCAAGTTGGACTAGATAATAGTCCATCAGGCGACTGGCCCGGGGAGACGATTAATATGAAGGGTGTGCCTGGAAGTGTGGTGGGAGGGCTTGTGGCTTTGGCTCCACTGCATGTCTGCCTGCCGAGATCGGAACCTCTCCGGGTGGTCAGGGGCCGGGGGAGTGCTGGAGCGACCTTGGTAACCCTGATCTCTGGGTCTTCTCCTGGGTGACCTGGATGTGTGAGAGTTTTTGTTTTTTATCTGTGTTTATTTTTTGTTTTATGTTGTTTTTGTGTTTTCCCTGTTCTTGCTCTGTCTTGAGTCGGCTACCCCCAAAATGGGGATTGGGCCTGAGCATATAGATAGATAGAAATGACTGTATCCTATATCATACACATGTCCCATAGTCTAGAGTAATTACAGAGATTTTTACAAATATACCCAACTAAGCACAAGACTTATTAATACTAAATATATCTCACAAATAGACGTGAGCTACAATATGTTTTTACTCTCAGCGTTAATCAACTCTACCCCAGTGTAATAAAGAATATTTAAAGTTGTCCTATATTTTATTGAGGAGAAGCAGAAATCCTAGTTGGAGAAAGGTATCCAGTTTATACACAAGTTGTGGGACCCATATTAGTAACTCTTGTGCTTGGCTGGGTGAGAATTTAATTGAATCAATTCAACCCAAGTTGCGTGGGAATATTTGTAAAAATACTTGTATGGTACTTTGGAATATGGGTCCTATCAACAATTCTACGAGCCCTATTGAATTTGTTAAATATTATCACCCTTACATTGCTATAGTGTTTTGGAGAAATATCTGGAGAAGCAACAAAAGCTGTAGTTTGCCTTTATGGACTTGGAGAAGGCCTATTACAGAGTGGATATAGAAGGTATGTCGAAATTACTTAGAATATACAGAGCAGATAGCAAGTTGCTGAAAGCAGTGAAGAGCATGTATGAGGGTGCAAAGGCGGCAGAACGTGTGGAGAATGAGCAGAGCGAGTCTTTAATCTGAATGTTGAGTTGAAACAAGGGTGTGTGATGTCCCCGTGGTTGTTTACTGTATAATTATATTATATGGATGGAGTCATGAAAGAAATACAAGGAAGAGCAGTGGATATTGGTGTATCGCTGATAAGGGAGGGAAACGAGTGGAAGCTTCCTGTACTGCTGTTTGCTGATGGTACAGTTCTGATGAGCGATAATGAATGGGAGTTGCAGGGTCTGGTAAATATGTTTGGAACAGTGTTTTTGTTTTTATGTTTTTTTTAAGAGACAATGAACGGAGGAAGGAAAAACACAGATAAAACAAAAAGGTCCATGTGCCTAAAGGCATCCTCCATTCATAAATTTTTTGTAACAACTGGATTTAAACATTTGTAGATTGTAAGTTTGTGGAAAGCAATTCGAGGGAAGTGAATTCCAAAGAGTATTAGCTCTGGGGATAAATGAATTCTGATAAGCAGAAGTTCTGCATTGTGGAGGAGAAAGTCTAAATTCATGGGCGCTCTCAGCTGCCCTAGTTCTACGGGGAAAGATGTGGAGAGGCGGCACAATTGAAGCAAGTTCCTCGGAACAATTGCTGTTAAAATATCTCTAGAATAATGCAAGGGATGCAACGTTTCTTCGTATGGATAATGTAGGAAGGTCCTGTGTGATTGCAGGGTTATTTATTAATCTAATAGCTTTATTTTGAATTTTGTCCAACTGCCTCAATGCAACCACTCCACTTCCACCCCACAGAGGTGAACAGTAATCCATCTCAGAACGTACATGACTTTTATATATTACGGCCAACTGCTCGTCAGTGAAGAATTCTCGAACTCTGTACAGGAGTCCCAGTTTTTTAGAGGCATTCTTAGCAATGCTTCTAACATAATGTGTCCAGCTCAAGTTAGTAGTTAATGTTACACCGAGAATGTCAATACTAGGGGAAGTGGGAATATTTACATAATTACAAAATATATGGGAGTCAGTGAGATTCTGTCAGTTAGAAAATTGAATGTACTTGGTTTTCTGTGCATTAAAGGAAATTAGATTCTTTTGTCCCCATTCATTAATTCTAGAAAGGTCCTGGTTCAGAGAAATTGCAGTGTTTATTTTTGAATTTATAAGATCGGGTTGGGTGAAAGAATTGGTAAATGTGAAGGAACTGTGGAGTGTTGAGTCATCTGTGTAGGAATGTAATTGGATTATGAGTGGTAGATCTGAGATCATTGATATGAATGAGGAACAGAGTTGGGGCCAAAACTGATCCCTGGGGAACACTAGCATTTATTGAGTGAAATTTAGAATAAAGGCCATCTACCATTACACATATTTTTCTGTTATGAAGATAAGAAGAAATTAGTGGAACTAATGATGCAAGGCCGTAGTGTGACATCTTCGACAATAAGGATTGATGCCAGACTCTATCAAATGCCTTTGATATATCCACTGCTATTGTATGTGTTTCACCATGTTGGTCTGTAGCTTGGTTGATTTGATGCGTAAGAAGGCAAAGAATGTCTGAAGTTGATCGACATCGTCTAAAACCATATTGCCTATCACTGATTAATTTATTATTCTCAAGATGCTTAATTATGTGATTATTTAATATAATTTCAAAGACTTTACCAAGAGTGGAAGTTATAGCTATTGGTCTGTAGTTTGATGGATCTGAAGAGGCACCTTTTTTAGGAACTGGATGGATGTTTGCTTCTTTCCAGGGTACTGGGAAGCATGAGGTATGAGTACACAGACGGAAGAAATTTGTCAATACAGGAGCGAGCACCAAGGAGCAATTCTTAAGTACTATTTTCGTACTAGTGTACGAAAAACGGAATCTGAATGTAAATGCGGGGAAGAGCAAGGTTATGGTCTTCGAAAGGGGTGAAGCCACAGAGTGTGAGGTGAAGTTATGGAGATTGTCAGCTCAGAGAGGGTGCAACAGAAGAAGAGGGTTGTAGGAACGTTGAATGCAGTAACAAGATAATTATAGGGTGATCAGTATGGAAGTGAAGAAGTCCTTGCATGACAGTTTGGTAATCCCGACACTGACTTACGGAAGCGAAGCATGGACGTTCGAGAAGAGACTCAGAACAAGAGTGAGAGCGGTGGAAAGGAGTTACTTAAGAAGTGCGTGCGGAGTTACATGGAGGGATGGACAGACAAATGAGGAAGTAAAAAGGAGGTGTGGTGTGGAGGTAGATGTGCTGGAAAGTGTGAAAAGGAACACCTTGAGAATTTGAGATGGTTCGGCCATATAGAACGTATGGACAGCGAGAGAATGACTAAGAGGGTGTACGAGAGCGAGGTGGAAGGACAGAGAGGGAGTGGTAAACCGAAGGAAAGGTGGAAGGATGGAGTGAGGAAGTATATGGATGAAGGCGGTGCTGGTTGGGAGGAGGGGCATCGACTGACTGAGGATAGAGGTGCATGGGGGCAGTTCTTTCGTGGCCACCCCTTCGGGGATCACGGCGTCAGGCAATAGATAGATAGATAGACATTGCTATTCCAGAAATTGATTCACCAATCATAATCATCATCACATTAGCTCTGTCATGTATTGCACTCCATCGCATGAACCTACGCATATCTGCCATCAAACTTCATATTAGAAAACATTTATAATCTAAACATACTTGTAAATATTGCTAGCATTGAACAAAACATAAAACCAACTAAATACATAATAGTATTATATTATTTAATCTATAAACCAATATGCTCTCTACCAATTTATAACAAATGTATGTTTATTTTATAAATATATATTATAATCTCAAATTAATTTGTATAACTTATAATTGTTGGTGGAACAACAATATATATGTAGAAGAGGCGAATATAACCCTTATAGTTACCCTCTTTAATCTAATACACTTTCAACACCAGCTAGAATATTTTGTTTTCATATTTATATAACCATAATTCATCATATAAATTATATTGAACCATTATTACAGGGTGTTTCATAAATACCTTTCATAAATTTCAGAATGAATAGACCTAGCAATAATAAATATACTTTACTATGTGACGGTTTTGGAAATTTCTCATATTTACCGGGATATTACACATTTTAGTTTAAATAGGAAAGTCTAGGGGATGAAAACGATCAGTAGATTACCATCACCTCAATTACTTTATTTTGTCATAAATGTTTGAACATCAATGTATTTTACAGTATTTACAATAGTTGCTCGAAGTTTCTCCCACCCTCGTTGATACAGGCTTGGGCTCGGCGCATAAGAGACTGTCGCACTCTTTCAAATATCCCTGGTGTGTTTCTTACTTCTCTGCATGCCTCTTGAACTCGTTGCCACAGTTGCTGACGGGTGTTGATTTGTGTAGCATACACCCTGCTCTTCAAGTGTCCCCAAAGTGTGATGCTCACCGCTTCCCCCAGAACCGCATGGCTTACTCGCTAGGAATCGCCAGGGCAGAGAATGTAGCTACAGTCTACCTATCATTGTGTACTTTCCTTCTCGAGAAAGCTTGTGTTGCAGACAGTTCAGAACTGTTCTTTATTTTCGTCTGTCACAATCCTTTCTATTTTATTTAGTAAATTGAAAGTATTGTGTTAAGTAGTTGAATGATGGGAAGGCGAGCGGGAGAGAGAGAGAGAGAGAGACCAGGTGGTGTGACTTGGTGGTGAGTGTGGCGCGTGGCTGGCCCCCTTACATAGGCCTTGCGGGATTCGTTGCCTCCTGCCTAACACTGCCTACTAGGCGGCTGCTTACTGGGTGACTGTCGCGCGCCCTCGTGCCATTCCTGCGAACTGGGACTCCAGCGAGGCGGTCCCTGGGAATATCCTTGTCAGATCCTTCCCAGACAGCATACTCTAAGCATCTCCCATGAACTGTTCCACACTCTTGTCTTAGAATCTTTCTCTCCTACTGCCTCTATCATTTCCACTACTTCCTCACCTTTTATTAATATCAATCCCCCTCTGGTTCCCTGCATCCACACCTTGAATTGGTGGCCAGACTATATTATATGCTGGATCTCACATTTCTTATGTACTAGGCTAAGGTTGAAGAGAGTCGTTGTCTTTTTGGGAGATTGTATTGCTCGGACTGTCTCCATCAATCACTAATGTTTCTACAGGGTTAAATAATGCTAGACTAGGGATCAGGTACCTTGCTGTTGGTGTTTTCACTGTGTGTAGGCTACTTTTGAGCTGCACGACACTACGGATTCTGTGGGTTACCTGGGTGGATCTTTTGTCTGTGTACCTTGGAGTTTAGACTGTGTAGTGTGTGAGGGCTGCTTGCCTAATCCACCCAACACTGTTCTAACTCTATTTGCTTTTACTTTTGAGGGTCGCCAGGAGGATACTCGATACTTGTGATCGAGAATCCTCAAGAGAGCACCCCTTCATATTAACGTAATCAGGCCGCACAGACCCAAGGTCCACACTAGGCTAGGACCTGCCTTGCTCCACCAGAATTCTGTAACTTTGCGCATCCCAGCTAGACTTTATTAACCCGGGTAGACATTAGCTGGATTAGATCATATACTCTTTTATGCATACCCATTATTTCTACACAAGCATTTTGAGGTCTAGGTTGCTGTAGAGAGACACAACCAGCATAGACCGGTTTTGTTAATAGGAGTACTACTTTTTCGTGGCGAGCATTATTACTGTTGCACCGCTTATAATATTCTTGTGTCCAATAACATTATAGGTCCAGCCTTTTTGTGTATTTAGCCTACACGTGCATTGTCCTGCCTCCTGCTATTTTGTGGTTCCATTTCCGATACGTTTTTCTTAGTAGCATCCGACATTATTCAGAAGATTCCTTGTTCGGTGCTTGAGGACTTTACAACACTTTCTTTCATAAAGGAGTGACAGATATTATTGATTAAAGTAACGTTAAGTAAACCTTCTTCTTGTTTGCATTAGATCACTCTTGTGATTTAATTAAGTTAACTATCTTTTCCTTGTGTACCATAACTAAGCAACCATATGTTATAGGTAATAGGCTGTTTCAGAGAACATCAGCCTATAGTAGAAGCACATAGATACTGAGAGTTAAGATACCCCGCTATCACAGATATAACTCTGGAGGGTATATGTGTTCTTTGTTCGACGGGATTATATATCAGGGGTTGGATCTAGCGTTTCCGTTGTTGCATTTATGCCAGTCTAGTCCAATGTATAAGAGCCACTGATTTATACGAGACCCGATCGTAACAAAAGATAAAAGTCAAGTGGAGTTAGGTCCGGTGATCTAGGTGGCCAGGCGATGGGACCACCATGGCCTATCCACTTATCAGGGTACATAACATTAAGGAAATCTCTCGTACCTCGTGCAAAGTGAGCTGGAGCCCCATCCTGCATGAACCACATTGCCTGTAAGTCGTTGTGGTAACATAAAAGGTCCGATTACATGGTCACCAAGAATACCTATTGTAAATACTGTACTGTAAAATACATTGATGTTCAAACATTTATGACAAAATAAAGTAATTGAGGTGATGGTAATCTACTGCTTGTGTTCATCCCCTAGACTTTCCTATTTAAACTGAAATGTGTAATATCCCGGTAAATATGAGAAATTTCCAAAACCGTCACATAGTAAAGTATATTTATTATTGCTAGGCCTATTCATTCTGAAATTTATGAAAGGTATTTATGAAACACCCTGTATATGCCATGATATCACACTTAGCCAATTATAACTTTCACTATCTATATTCGTATACCCTATAATATACGATTTTAATATTATCCCATATGTTTATCATTAATGTTCTAGATACTATACTGCCTGACTTTATCACAAAACATAACTCAAACCCACTCATCCTTCTTCTCAAGTCATATCATTAAACACGATTACATACACGTATGGCTGAGTCATCCTCCTGTCCTCTCTCCCTCTTGTTGCCAGGGCTCTCCCTCAGTCACTCCACACCCTTCAGGACTTGCTCATCTTTAACATCTTACTCAAGCCTCACCTAGCTCATAGGTCTCCTGTAAGTTCAACTCCCTTGTAACTCACACTCTCATTTACTCATTTTTGATAAGCTCATTTTACGGAAACCCTCTCAACCTAGAGCAGTTGGTCCAGCAACCCACCCATATCCCGGATCACTTCGGAGATCAGCCCAACATTCTTGACTTATTTGTGACTTATAACCCTTCTTCTTATACTGTCAATCTTTTCTCTCCTTTGGGCTCCTCCGACCATAAACTATCTCCGTCACCTGTCCTATCTCTTCAGTACGGCCATCCGATCCTCCCAGCCGGCGGCGCTTGTGGCACTTTGACGCTGCCGACTGGGAGACTCTCCGGCAGTACTTCTTTGATTTCCCATGGAATGACTTCTGCTTCCGTATCGAGGTAATCTTCTCGGGCATGGAAGCATACATTCCATTCTCTTTCTCTCAGACTAATGCTAACAAATCTTGGTTTACTCACGCCTGTTCTACTGCTGTCCGCAATAAGGAGGAAGCATTCAAACGGTACCGATGCCTTAAAACTCAAGAATTCCATTCTTCATATGTTTCTGCCTGGAATCAAGCCAAATCTGTTCTTCGACTTGCCAAGCACTCTTTCATCAATAATAAATGCACTGAACTATCCAACTCTAGCTCTTCCCAAGTTTTCTGGCATCTAGCCAAAAACCTCTCCAACAACTTTTCTTCCTCGTCTTTCCCTCCCCTATTCCACTCTGATACCACAACCGTCACTTCTTCCTCTGACAAAGCTGAACTCTTCGCTCAAACTTTTGCCAGAAACTCTACCTTGGATGATTCCGGTGCTATTCCTCCCTCTCCACCCCCCTCTCTCCTACTTATGCCTATTATCCTAATCTCTTCTAAAGATGTACTTTCTACCCTTTCTGGGCTTAATACTAAGAAGGCGTATGGTCCGGACGGTGTTCCTCCTGTTGTACTTAAAAACTGTGCTTCCGTGCTGACCCCCTGCCTAGGCAAACTCTTTCGTCTCTGTCTCTCCTCTAACGTCTTTCCTTCTTGCTGGAAGTTGGCTCTCATTCAACCTGTCCCAAAGAAGGGTGACCACTCTCAACCCTCCAACTATCGTCCAATTGCTCTCATCTCTTTTATCCCTAAAGTTTTTGAAACTATTCTTGCTTCCAAATTTCTTAAGCATTTCTCTTCTCATAATCTGCTCTCAGATCGCCAGTATGGCTTCCTTAAGGGTCGCTCTGCTGGTGATCTTCTTTCATATCTTACTAACTCATGGTCATCCAACTTTCGGGACTCCGGTGAGACTTTTTCTGTTGCACTAGACATATCGAAGGCCTTCGATAGAGTCTGGCACAAATCTTTAATTTCCAAACTGCCCTCCTTCGGTTTCTGTCCCTCCATCTGTGCCTTTGTCTCTAACTTCCTTTCCGGCCGTTCCATAGCTGCGGTTGTGGACGGCCCTCGCTCATTTCCTCATAATATCAACTCCGGTGTTCCTCAGGGTTCTGTCCTATCTCCTATTCTCTTTCTAATTTTCATCAATGATCTTCTCAACTGTACATCCAGTCCCATCCATTCATATGCAGATGACTCTACTTCACACCACTTGATTAGTTTTCCAGAATGCCCCAGCCAGCAGTCCCTCAAAAGTAAACGTAATGAAGCTATAAAATGCTTATCTTCTGATCTAGCTACTATTTCCTATTGGGGTAGAGAAAACATTGTTGCATTTAATGCCTCCAAAACTCAATATATCCATCTTACTACCCATCAGGAACCTCCAGAGAACTATCCCTTATTCTTCAACGATACAAAAATCAATCCTTCATCTTCCCTCAATGTTCTCGGTGTCTCCTTTTCTTCTTCTCTCACTTGGAAAGACCATATTACCAGTCTCGCTAATGCAGCCTCCCAGAAACTGGGTGTGCTCAACCGCCTCAAGGGGTTCTTTACCCCTGCGCAGCTTCTTGCTCTGTACAGGGGCACAGTGCGTCCTTGTATTGAGTATTGTTCACATTTGTGGGGAGGATCCTCTCACACCGCACTCCTAGATAAAGTAGAAAGGAAAGCCTTTCGTATCAATAAGTCCCATCCACTCACCGACTCTCTCCAATCTCTCTCTCTTCGCCGCAATGTTGCATCTCTCTCACTATTCTATCGCTACTACAATAATCAGTGTTCCTCGGAGTTTCCCAGTGTATACCACCTCCTATACGTAGGGTACGTATTACCCGCCTTGCAACACAATCCCACCCCTACTCTGTGCAACTCTCCAACCCAAGAGTGAAACGCTATTCTCAGACTTTCTTCTATTCAACTGCTGAGCTCTGGAACTCTCTCCCAGAATCAGTCTTTCCCACTTCCTATGACTTAAATTGCTTCAAACTCTGTGTGTCCAGGCATTTTAGCTCGAACGTCCCTTGATTTCGGCCCTGTCACTCTTTTAAATCTGGGGGAGGCACTCGCTGCAGCAAGTTATGCCTTTTGTCTCCCTCATTCACATAAAAAATAAAAAACAAAACAAAAGGGACTTACATCATCCATTTATCACCATTACAATTATTTTTAAGCCTTTATCATCTAATGTGTATTATATAAAGTAAGTTTCAACTCTGGGGGAGGCACTCGCTACAGGCAGTTCTGCTTTTTGTTTCCCTCACTCACGCAGTAATATATATTTTTTTTGGCTAGTTACAAACATAGCCTATAACTTTTCTACTGTAAATCTGAACTCTTCAAAATACATGATCTATTATGGTATATGAAACACTGTATTGTTTTTACCTCACATCTGTATTATTCATGATGGTAGTATCCCAACATTACACATACTGCAAAATAAACTTACCTTAATTAACAGCTACACTATATGAATAAAATAATATAATGATTATATGGAATACAAAATTATCATTTTCAATTGTTTAACTCTTCCGGCGTATTTTGACACAATTTCTATATGTTCTGTATGTTTATATATATTTTACCGTTTAGATTGTAAAAGGTCTTTTCTAAGCTGCATAACAGCGTCTAGAGTTTGCATTGAATTATAAAACACCATGTTATTGTAAGGCTTAATACATCCAAATTATCCAAATTGATATATAGAAATTTGTAAATACAATATACAATTGAAACAAAATTATGAATGCCCAGTAGTTACACAAATCCACATGTTATATTATGAATGCCCAGTAGTTACACAAATCCACATGTTATATTTCTTGACGACGTCAAATTACTCATACCTTAGAGACTGCAGCTCTAAAAATAGGCCTTTCGTTAAGAACTCTGATTAGCTACATGTTCGCTGAATTAAATCCCTTGGGCAGTTATCGTTTCTTGTTTCTCGCCGACAATGCCATTTTAATGAAAAATGCCTCACCCCAATTGGAGAAATAAACTTCCATTAGTGATGGTGATGAATACGAGTTTGGTGGTGATGCCAATAATTGTGACTTCCAGCGATGGTGATTCTGGTGAGGTTGGTGGAAATAAAAAGGGTGACGTTGAACGTGATTCAATAAGATATCTGGGGAAAACAGAAAATGAAAGAGAATGCCTCATATGTGATTAGTGGTGTGTGTGGTAGTCAGTCATTTGCAACTAGAACCCACACCTACAGTATATTATCCTTGTGCTGCAGCCTCAGTTACGGTGGCAGCCCTAGCCTCTATTACTTGTTTCAACATAATTATCAATACCAGAAAATGCCCTTAACACCTGAGTTATTCCTGTGAAGGTGACATTCACTTTCTCCAATCGAGCCATGATTATTACCAAGGCCAATATTGGATCCTAGGGGCCCCATAATTATGCCTCTGTTGCTTTACCTCCAAAGCCGCCGCCGAGTGTGGGACATCTTGGCCTCGCCCCTCAGACCTTGGTATATCCAAAGAAGATACATGTCTATCCACTACCCAACAAATAACTGTCTCAGTGTGAGTCACTGAAACCAGATAAAATAGCCTTTATTAATCTGGTATGGCTGCATTGGGGTTAAGCTGCTAAATGCCCTTGCATACAGTATACTGTATTAATAGTGGTTGGGAATTGGAAACTTGTTATGGAACACGTTTAGGAATGAACGTTGTGGGTAACAAATGGATGAACAAGCATACATTTTCATTTAAAGGTAAAATAATGGAAGTATGTGAGCAACATTTTGTTTCCAAAATATGATGTCGAAGCAAACATTTCCCTTGCTTTAGCCGTCAATATTTTATGAAGAGTTTTAAAATCTCTAAACCTGTAACAGTGTTATCCTGTATGAGTCATGATAAGCAAGATTTTCTTTCAGATTTTATAGGTTACTTGCTTTGAAACCAAAGTCTGTTGCATTATATGTGAATAAATCAATTACCAATTAATATACTTAAGTATCCAAAGACATTTAACATACTCTCAAATACATTGGACCAGCCCAAATGTAGCTATTTAGTTTTGACTTTAATGCAGTGACAAAATGATGTAAACTAATAGCTCAATTAAAGTTGTGTCTCGTCTGCATTCCATACAACATTTAGCCAGTGTTAACACTTCTGAAAACAATGACATAAACATAGATATATTATGGATACGGAGGCTGTGCAGGTTTGCCTTAAAGTAATGAAGGTGCCTATAGTTAGGTGAGTTAACTAACTTCCTAGACAGCATTAATGTTATTAGAAATTGGTAGCCTACACTCATTCGTTTACCCTAATGCAATATAATGCTTATTGATGATAGTGAAACTAATCAGCACTCCTAGATACTTGTATAATTTTCATATGTACAATGTACATTAATGTAAAATCAAACAAATACATCATGTCCTATTTGTCATCCTATTTTAATAATAACTTTGGAATTAAATTATGTCTGACATATACATATAACAAGGTGGATCAGTATAAAAGGTGTGCATAAATCCTAAATGTAAAGGTTGTATTATTATTACCCTTTTACATTTTGATTCGTTCTTGGTTCTGTGGCATTACATTAAAACACATTTTTTTTATGCTTCATATTCAGCAAAATGTTTCATTATCTAGAACGTTTGTGGGAATCACATCTACAAAGCTGTGTCTGGCTTGTGAGTCCAGTATACCTATGAGTACTCAAACCACTCCGTGTACAGCCACGCACAAGGGACTGAAATTCTAGAAAAGTAGCTCCAGTCCTGACGCTATTCTTGACTTACAGCGTGCTGGCTTAACAATCCAGAAGGGTTGATAGCCTCTGAAGTCCTATTTTAAGTAAATTCATTAAGCCACGCACATATGTGTGGTTCCGCCTTCAAAACTCAAAATACATTTTCTAGTATTGCATAAATATACAACTATATTATGAATTACACCTAACCAACTTTGCATATAGAGGTGCTGTCAATTCATATTAAGTATATTTTTTGAAGAGTTGAAGTGATAGATATATACCATGAATTTTGAGCGTTTACTTACAAATGGTGTATTAAGCTTCCTTAGACATTCTCGTTGTTTAAGTGTCATTTATTCTCTTGATCTTGCAGTAAATGACATCCACAAATTTCACTATTTAATCCAACAAACGTAATGCACCATTGAGTTAATAACCTGACTTTTTGCCGCACAGTTTTATACTTAAGCTAATGACCGCTAATTGTGGCCCCTCCAATAATTTAATTGAGCGCGGACAATACGACAATTATGTGGAAGCTTCAGGGTCGCCTGGCTCATCAGTGCCAGGGAATTAAATCCTAATTTACTTTCATTAAGAATAATCGTCGGAGGTGCTCCGATCAAAACAGGTTAGAGTTGGAAGTTATTTACAATCAGACTTTGGACGATGTTTTGATCTTAGTTGATGTATGTGTCACTGAAGGGGTTCTAAACACTGTCATAGTATTATAATTGGCTTAAATATCTTTCTACATCATAATCTTGAGCCCTTAAAGAGAGTACAGTATAGATTAAAACTGTTGTGTCTTTACAATATAATAATAACACTCCTTTGATAGCAAGATACGGTGTTCCAGTCTACTGTACACGGGATTAGGCTGTTCAGTTGGTGGCAGTATTAAGAGTGGTGACCTGCTTTTTTCTCTCTTTCCCAGGCTTGTATCCATTCAGCCCCATTCTGCGTAATGTTTGAAGACATTTATCCCCATCCAGGTGCCGATCATTGTATGTAGAAATCTGGCTTCGCCGGAGACATTTGTCTATGGAAAAATGTACAAATTTAGCCTGTTATCTAAAACATGTTTTTAAATCCGCTAGCTAGCTACTGCTCACCAGGAAAAAAATCGACACCTGGATAGGGATAAACGTCTTAAAACAGTAGGCTGAATGGGGCCGAATGAATACAAGCCAGAGACAGAGTGAGAGAGAGAGAGAATAAAAAAATGAGGTGGGGCCCTATAAATGAGGGATATAACATCTCTGAACGCAGTCCATGTGTAATTTATGAACTCGAGATATACAGTAAAGATACTTCTCTTAAGAGTTGTATTTATATGTCCACCGTAGAATTAAAAATGTTTAAGTGATTATGTGGAATTAACAAAGAAAACAATAGTTAAAATGTTAAAGCTATGTAATTCCGAAAGAACCCTAGTAATGACTTTAAAATGGATAACATTCGTAAAAAATGGATCATGCAACAGAGATAATATTTTCAAATCAAACCTGACTTTAAAATGAATATTCCCATCGAAATTCATCTCATGATAATATTATAATAAAGTATAAGTCTTAATAATTAATGTTACCTTGGTCCGATTATGTTCTTCTACCGTTTATCTTCTACTTTTTTGCTCATATCTTCCAATTTTCAAACTTGTGATATTTTAGTGCATATTGTGTTCGCTTCTCAGTAAGGCTCCTTACGTTTAAGTGTCTGAAAGTCGCTCATTTCAAAGTTTTATTTATGTTATATTTATGTTTTACTTCCTTGGTGTATTAGAAAGTGGTGTGGTGTGCTTGTTTAGTGTAGTGAAATGAATAGGAGTAGGAGGTGTTTATGAGAGCTAACTGGATTACTCAGTGTAGGAGGTGAGACACAAACAGATACAGTGAGGGAAGCCAGACAAATTAGACAGGAGTCCCAGCACCTCCTTATCACATGCCTATTAGGCATCCCCTGGGTATTGCCCCGCTCGATTAGTGCCTACAATCTGATTTTGCACCCACTAAAGCGGCTATCCCACTGCGCGAACATTCGATGGCGAACGCACTACGACTGCGTTTTTTTTCTATGTCCGTTAATTCGCGGCGAATAGAGCGTATTAAGAAGCGAATGAAGTCGAAAAAGGCGAATTATGTCGATTGCAGTGCAACAGAAGTACGATCACAGTGCGTTTGTGGCGACTATTTAGGTGATAATGATGTAAGATGTGCGACATTTGATTTCGAACCATCGCGAATCATGGCGAGTTTGGCGATCGATGATGGCGACAGTAGCGATTGCATGGCGATTGTCCAACGAATGTTGGACAATGTGATGCGAAAGACTGCGAAGGTTGTGAGAACGTGGCGAATGCCATGTGTGTGTGTGTGTGCGTGTGCGCACGCATGTATGCGTGTTGTAGTGTGTGTGTGTGAAAAGGCGAAATGTGGAAAAGCTGGACATTCTGTGTGTGTGTGTGTGTGAAAAGACAAAATATGGAAAAGCTGGACATTCTGTGTGTGTATGTGTGTGTGTGTATCTATGGATGAATGTGTACAAGCCTTATCCCAGAATATCTGAACATTACTTGGGAGACCAACAATGATACACTGACAAATTATTGTGGACAATTAACAGTCCCATAGAGAATATTAACTTGTTTTTATATTATCATTCGAAGTTCAAAAATCTCGTTTACATATTACAAAACATATTACAAAAACATATGTCCTCGAATACAAATGTAAATATATTTGTGTGGGTATGTCTGAGTGTTTGTGCATCTATGGAATAGGTGTATTCCCACTCAATATACAATTATGGATTTATTTTTCCTTGCAATTATAAGACTATTGTATTCAGATTAGGAAGTGTATAAAATTATGGAGGTCAGAGGGTTAATTGAGATACTTTTTACCCTTCTAGTTACCACAGATAATTCCTAAGTTGAATAAAAGCGTCTAAAGGTAGTCAGAATATACTGTCAAAATGCGTCCTAATCTTGAAACGGTTAAGTAGAAGTAACTATTAAATTAACACTGTCACTATTATGATAGTTTGTTTCCTCTAATTCGAGTTATCATTTGTCGATTTAAGGGGAGATATCCACTTTGAAGGATTTTATTCTAAATTCCTTTCTCTGTCATGTTTAGCACCATTCCTTTTGAAATTTTAAGACGTTCGCCCATTCGAACGTTCCCTTAAATACAGCTTAGACAGGGCCTTTAGAAATAACTATGCCTCACATACACACTCTACATAGCCACACAACAATAACACACACAACACGTGTTTCGGTAATGGTTCCGGTACACTGACTTTTAATTTGAACTTATAACTCGTGTTATATAAGTTTATTATGAAATATTATGAAGAACTAATTAGGTAAGTATACATAGCCTACTGTTATGTATATAGTACTTATGATTAAGTTATCGTCCAAGTTTATATAATTAGCACCACATTTCACTACACAATCTTCAAAATAACTGAGAAATCCTGGTGGGAACTTTGCATTTTTTTTACCGTCAATTGAAAAGAAAGAGTATAGTGAGAGACACATCAACAGTCACATAAAAACCCACCTACGCCTTAGTTCGCCACATATCGCATGCCATTCGTATGGGATTGGCAATAATTCGTTGACACATTCGCAGTCGCCCCATTCGCTCAAAAAGCAGCGTCGCCAATAATTGGAATTTGCAAATTGGCGAATCAGGGCGAATCAGACGACAATGGTACAAATTGTGAGACCCGTGCGAGCCAAGACGAATGCTGTGCGACAATAGGACGACATTCGCCAACATTTTGAATTCGCCACCATTTATTAAGCATGCTAAAAAATAACGGCGATTATGGGTGGATATGGGTGAACAGGGGCGAAGCTATGACGAATCCGCGACATTTGAAGAATACTCGAGTGAATATGGGGAACTTTGGAACATAGACAAAAAAAAACAGTCGCAGGGCGTTCGCCATTGAAAATTCGCGAAGTGGGATAGCCGCTTTACTTTTTTAGCATGCTTAAAAAATGGTGGCGAATTCAAAATGTTGGCGAATTTCGTCCTTTGTCTCACAGCATTCGCGTTGGCTCCCACGAGTCGCATAATTCGTACCAATGTCGTCTGATTCGCCCTGATTCGCCAATTTGCAAATTTCAATTATTGGCAATGCTGCTTTTTGAGCGAATAGGGCGATAACCCTACGACAGTAGCACGAATGCAGCGAATGTGTCAACGAATTATTGCCAATGCCATACGAATGACATGCGATATGTGGCGAACTCAGGCGTAGGTGGGTTTTTATGTGACTGTTGATGTGTCTCTCACTATACTCTGTTTCTTTTCAATTGACGGGAAAAAAATGCAAAGTTCCCACCAGGATTTCTCAGTTATTTTGAAGATTGTGTAGTGAAATGTGGTGCTAATTATATAAACTTGGACGATAACTTAATCATAAGTACTATATACATAACAGTAGGCTATGTACACTTACCTAATTAGTTCTTCATAATATTTCATAATAAACTTATATAACACGAGTTATAAGTTCAAATTAAAAGTCAGTGTACCGGAACCATTACCGAAACACGTGTTGTGTGTGTTATTGTTGTGTGGCTATGTCGAGTGTGTATGTGAGGCATAGTTATTTCAAAAGGCCCTGTCTAAGCTGTATTTAAGGGAACGTTTGAATGGGGCAAACGTCTTAAAATTTCAAAAGGAATGGTGCTAAAGGTAACGGAGAAAGGGGTTTAGAATAAAATCCTTCAAGTAGAAATCTCCCCTCAAATTGACAAATGATAACTCGAATTAGAGGAAACAAACTATAATAATAGTGATAGTATTAATTTAATAGTTACTTCTACTTAACCCTCTGAAGATTAGGACGAATTTTAAGAGTACATTCTGACTACCTTTAGACGCTTTTATCCAGCTTAGGAATGATCTGTGGTAACTAGAAGGGTAAAGAGTATCTCAATTAATCCTCTGACCTCCATAAGTTTATACACTTCCTAAACTGAATACAATAGTCTTATAATTGCAAGGACAAATACATCCATAATTGTATCTTGAGTGAGAATACACCTATTCCATAGATGCAGACACTCAGACATACCCACACAATTGAATTTACATTTTTATTCGAGGGATTATGTTTTTGTAATAGACCTTATGTAAACGAGATTGTGAACTTAGAATGCTAATATAAAAACAAGTTAATGTTCCGTTGTGGGACGTTAATTGTTCAAAATTATTCGTCAGTGTATCATTGATGTTCTCCCAAGTATTGTTCAGATATTCTGGGATAAGGCTTGCACACATTGATCCATAGATACACACACACACACACAGAATGTCCAGCTTGTACACATTTTGTCTCTTCACACACACACACACACACACAGAATGTCCAGCTTTTCCACATTTCGCCTTTTCACACACACACACACACACACACATGGCATTCGCCACGATCGCACAACCTTCGCGGTGTTTCGCATCACATCGTTCAACATTCGTAGGACAATCGCCCTGCAATCGCTACTGTCGCCATCATCGATCACCAAATTCGCCATGGTTCGCCATCAAATGTCGCACATCATTCATCATTATCGCCAAAATTGTCGCCACAGTCGTAGTGTGATCGTACTTCTGTCGCACTGCAATCGACATCATTCGCCTTGTTCAACTTAATTCGCTACTGAATGCGCCCTACTCGCCGTGAATTAACGGACATAGAAAAAAACACAGTCGCAGGGCGTTCGCCATCGAAAGTTC
This sequence comes from Paralithodes platypus, assembly GCA_032716605.1. Classification (NCBI taxonomy): domain Eukaryota; kingdom Metazoa; phylum Arthropoda; class Malacostraca; order Decapoda; family Lithodidae; genus Paralithodes; species Paralithodes platypus. Next base: position 40,797,341 of record CM064533.1, read on the forward strand.
GCGCAGTGGGATAGCCACTTTATGGTGCGTCCACACTGGCGACAAAACATGTTGGCAACACAAAATACAATTATAGTAAGCAACAACCTGTTAATTAGTTGTTAATGATACAGTGTTGCTGAAATTTTGGTACTAATGTGTAGGTGATATATCTGCAACACTGTATCACTAACAACTTAACAGGTTTTTGCCTACTACTGTAATTTTTACTGATATTTTGTGTTGCCAATATGTTTTGTCGCCAGTGTGGACGCACCTTAACACCATCCCTGTTGTTTACACATGACATACACACCTAATTCTTCTTTGCTCATCTTTTGCGCTGCCTTCCCCCGAACTGGCTAATGATAGTGATGTTTGAATATTTTGCATCTGCGCATTTGTGGGTGTCTTTTTTTATATATTGTATATTTATCTATCTGTATATCTATCTATATATCTATCTATCCATATATATATATATATATATATATATATATATATATAAATATGCGGGATGGTGTTGGTCGGGTGGGGGGTCAAAGCTGATTGGCTGCGTGTCGAGGGGCGTGGCCTAAGTTGTATGGCCCGTGTGGCACCGGCAGAAGACGAAGCTGAAGGAGGTAGCGCGGGGGCTCCGGGTAGCTGCGGGGGGCTGCGGGGCGCTACCTCCTTCAGCTTCGTCTTCTGCCGGCGCCACACGGACCATACAACTTAGGCCACGCCCCTCGACACGCAGCCAATCAGGTTTGACCCCGCCACCCGACCAACACCATCCCGCATCCAGTGCGCCTGCGTGAAGCGGTTCCCCCTTTTGCACTCCTAGAATACCCCTCCACCAATAGGAGACTTTTGCCCCCTGATTTTCGCCTCCTCTGATCCTCCACCCTCTATATATACCCTTCCTGTTTACCTTTTATATCATTCTACCCTTACTTGATAATGCTGGTTGTCCACTGAAACGCGTCGTATATCCTGTATCATCATGTACATTTATGTAGCCCTGTACCACCATGAATTTTGCTCATCTCATTCATCTACTTCCTGCCACCCAGCGAAAACTCATCAGAGATCTGGAAACTTTGAATAATAAAATTTCCAACGCAGAAATTGCCATTTCTTTCAACCTCGTATGTATTAAAGAAAATGTATTACCTGGCTTTACTAACATATATATATATATATTCTCTTTTAAACAGACGAGGTTAAAGGCAATAGCAGTTTCAGCATTTAGTATTTTATTGTTACAGTTTTCAATATTTCTAACAATTTTCCTCTGGGGTTCAGAGATGAGGTACAACAGGTTAGCAAAATTCATGGTGGATCCAACGTTTCACAAGTAAACATCTTGCATCTTCAGGGAATGGGCAGGTAATGATTAGAATAAGGACAAAGCAACATATTTATACAAAATTCGAGGATCAAGAATAGGTAGGAGGGCGGAGCTACTGGGTGTGGGGTGGCTGTTCATTGGTGGAAGGCAGTCTATTCGCGAGACGGGCACTAAATCTTATCGGTGGTTGGTTGTTGGCTGTGGGTGGCTGTGATTGGTTGGTGTTGTCAGTAGTGTGCTGATCGCGGAAAGGTACGGGAGGGGGGCACAGGGCGAGAGGAACGAGGGCAGTATGCCTGTAGCGCTTGCCTGAAGGAAGAATTTTTCAAATTCTTCCTTCAGGCAAGCGCTACAGGCATACTGCCCTCGTTCCTCTCGCCCTGTGCCCCCCTCCCGTACCTTTCCGCGATCAGCACACTACTGACAACACCAACCAATCACAGCCACCCACAGCCAACAACCAACCACCGATAAGATTTAGTGCCCGTCTCGCGAATAGACTGCCTTCCACCAATGAACAGCCACCCCACACCCAGTAGCTCCGCCCTCCTACCTATTCTTGATCCTCGAATTTTGTATAAATATGTTGCTTTGTCCTTATTCTAATCATTACCTGCCCATTCCCTGAAGATGCAAGATGTTTACTTGTGAAACGTTGGATCCACCATGAATTTTGCTAACCTGTTGTACCTCATCTCTGAACCCCAGAGGAAAATTGTTAGAAATATTGAAAACTGTAACAATAAAATACTAAATGCTGAAACTGCTATTGCCTTTAACCTCGTCTGTTTAAAAGAGAATCTATTACCTGGCTATACTAACATATATATATATATATATATATATACACCGGTATATGTATACAGTATACATATATATATATATATATATATATATATATATATAAAAGGGAGGTGTGGTGGAGTGGTCTTGCCACTGCCCTGGTAATCCAATGGTCCCGGGTTCGAATCCCGATATATCAATGGGAAGATATTATTGGGATGGAATTTGTGCTGTATCAGCGAATTACCACAAAGCCCACCGAAACGCCAAAAAAATACCCTCATTGTTCCCTGGTTAAATAGCACTGTACGAATATTCCCATATTCAAAATATTCTATAGGGTGGCAATGCCTTGTGAGTTAAGTGCTCAATAGGTAGCGTTCTGAGAGTGAGGGTCCGAGTCTAGGTGGTGAGACGGTGAAGCACGAAGGCGAAGCGGCTTTAGAGATGGGGCTGCTTCGAACTGTGAGTGGAACTCTTAAGTGCTTCACATGTCTAACTCCCTAGACTGGAACAAGACCTCACGGGCTTCACCGTGTTGAGCGGTTGGATGTACACTCGGCCGCAATTCCGCGTGGGCCACCTAGACATAGGGTTTGGGTAAATCCGTTGTGTAGTTTGTTCGCTCTGAATATAGTAAGATCTCACACTCCCCTCCCTGAATCAATCGAAGATTTTGCCCCATAGATGGCGCAGCTTGATGGGAACGGAGGGAGCTTATCGTAGTGTTAAAAGGGTAGGACACAATGGGAGGAGGTGACGTTCTATAACATACAGTGACGAATGTTAAACTTATTTACTTCTACTTGTTCATACAATAATGTTCCCGAAACTAATTCGTAATGAACAGTAGATTCCCTCTTTCAGTAACTGAAACGTCTCTCTCTCTCTCTCTCTCTCTAGGTTATAAGAGGTATACAGAATGTTGAAAGTAACACTATTATATATATCCATTTATATATATTTATATATATTTATATATATATCCATAATGAATCACATTATGAAATTTATTCAGCAATATGATGAGAACTTGAGAAGAATATATTTTGAAGTAGCACCACGAAGTAACATTATACTGACGCAGCCATGTATAATTATCCACCTTCCTCTCCTCTCCGAGCTCGGACTTTTTTCTATCCTCTAGTCTATTTTTTCCCAGCTGAGGGTAAATTGTCATGTTTCTATCTTTGTTACTCGGCTATAAGGTAGATTTTGTAGCGAAAGATGATGTTTATTCTGAAAACTTGACATTAATATGACACACAACCATAGTAATTTCATATATTTCCATTAAGTATCGAGAAATCAGCTAATAAGAGATTCAATTTACGATCAGCTGGACAAAAATAGAGTATAGTTGTCACTAAGGGATGGAGAGACGTAAGGGTGGCGAGGTGACTAACAAGGTGGGTGGAGGTGGAGGAGTTGTGGTGGGATTGTTTAGACTGGTGGATGAATGTATAATAACTAAATTTAGGATATTTCAGTGTGAGTGTGTGTGTGTGTGTGTGTGTGCGCGTGCGTGTGTGTGCTTAAAGGGCGATCGGGACACGAATGCATTGAGGTTTTGTGTTCGTGGACGGGTGGACAATTATAAAGCTAAATTTATTTATGTACTATATATTGTATCTCCTTTTATACTGGCATGGCCTTACTTACTCTTTACTTTGTATTAGTTTTGCACACATTTTCAGCATATTTCACTAATTGGCTTAAATATAGTTATGTTTATATGAATGATGCATTAGGATCCCTTTGGACGATCCCCTGTTCGCTTGTTTATGCTTCCTCTTACAACTTCGGTTAATCATTGCACACAAATCTTGATGTCATATCATATTTCGTGAACTCGCCAATCTGATTTATCTATCTATCTATCTATCTATCTATCTATATATCCATCTATTGCCAGACAACCTTATCTCCCGAGAGGAGGTGGACGTGAAAGTATCACCATCATAAGCTTCTATATGCCGAGGTAACTCATTCGATTATCTAGCTTTTTTTCAATTAATTTCTAAATAAATGTGTA